>CM035791.1:23442005-23544505 GCA_020466265.1 Siphamia tubifer
GGCTTTGAACATCTGCCTCCCAACTTCTATACCATGTCTTCTATAGCTGATCTTACACAAAATGTTCACAACTTCAAACCTGTGGTCATTCCACTTCTCTATGGCCCCCAACAAACTCAAGGCCCCAGGAATTTATGATGTTCATCCCCTCTTATTGGCACTCCAGATGGGGACAGTACCCCCATTTAAATACCCTGTGTTGGCTTCAATATATAATAGAAGCACAACATATACATACAGACCTTGGAGAGATATCTAAAATGAAAGATTAATTTGATTTAATATAAGTTAACTTTTTTTCCATTGAATTGTATTGATTCATTCATTCTTCCCAATCTGCTTTATCTTCGCTGGGGTCTTGGGGGTCGTAGAAGCCTATCCCAGCTGCCTATAGATGAAGCCTGCATGAATCACCAGACATATAGACATGAACAACCAATCACTGTTACTGTCTCACCTATTGGCGGTTTAAATTAATTGATTAACCCCTCAGTACATGTGTTTGGATGGTGGGGGGAAGAAGGAGAGAACCCGCACAAACATTAAAAACTCCACACAAAAAAAAAACAAAAAAAAAACCCAAAAACCTCCACACAGGAAAGTCCCTGGTTGAAATCGAAATCAGGACGTTCTTGCTGTGAGGCGACAGTGCTATCCTAGTTTTTATTTTTATTTCACTACAGTCTTACATAATCCATAAAGAGCCAGTACTACTTTTAGTGCAATTCCCAAATATATTAATAATGGGAGTAGGAGAAAAGTTTAGATTTAAATTTAGGGACCACAGTGTATTGAAGTGGATACGTAAATACAGTTTTATACAGTTTAATTCAATATATATAAAGATACATTTTTAGGAATTTAAATACAAATTATGTGAGCATGATCAGCAGAATTAAATAAAATGATGTAAGAAGAGGTTTTGTTTCCATCTGGGTTTGTCTGTTGTTAGGAAGATAACTGAAACAATTGTAGAAGTATTTTAATAAAATTTACAGGAAATGTTGAAACTGGCACAAGGAACAAATGTTGGTGGTGATTGGGAGGGATCTGGAATTTCTGTGTGCTTACTTTTTTTTTTTTTTTTTACCAATTAACATAAAACAAATTTGAATGTCTTTGTGTCTGTCAGATGGAGCCACATGTTTTTGAAATGCCAAAAAACAAATGATTTTTCTGCAACATTTCATGATAAATATTTGAGATTATATGAAATTTTAAGGATATCTAAAAACTTTTTTCACTGCTGTACCTGGACTGAAATACCACATCGATTTAGCAAATATAAAAACCCACTTGAGAGATTAGAAAAGTGGTCAAATAAATAAATAAATAAACTTATATTTCTACATACATTTAAGGCTATAAAACCTGTACAAAGGACACAATCGTGTGTACTTCAAGCTAATGATCCTCACATCAGTGTGAAACAGCTGCAGAATACATAACATTAATCTCCATCAGATTAACTGTTATCACCACTGAAAATGTGCACAGGACTGAGACCTCTGTGGTTGTGTTTCTGCAAAACACCAAAAGCATGAACAACATTGTTTAAAATTCAGACATTGAACACATTTCAGTCCTGCCTCAGTAGCGATCAATAGCTCTTGATAATTTTGACAGACTTCTAAAGATTGTGTTGTGGATAGAAAATACTATTGAATCGAGATTGCATGGTTGTACAGCATTATACCAGAGTTCTATGTGTGCACTGCTCTGATCATTAAACATATGCAATTTGAGGGTTTCTGTGCACTGAAATGGAGAGAATGGACCGGAACAACAGATGCACACAAGGGTAAATTGCACTCAGTTGCTAGTGTATCATTAACACAAGGTCTTTTGTAATTGTGAGACGAAAAAGACAATCCATTCTATGAGTAGACGCTTAACCCTTTAACTCCTGAGAAAATAAAATAAGCAACAAACTGAACAAAAACTGCCAAAGTGATCAGTAAAATGAACATAAATGAATATTAAACTAACAAAACAATATGTAATATGAGCAAAGTAAGACACTAACGGAACACAATTGAAGAAAAATAATAAAATAAAATAAAAAAAATGTTGAAAAATATACAACAATAAGCAACAATAAGCAACAACATATAACAGAAACTAATACATATTCACAAAATAACAAATAATACAAAAACAAACAGAAAACAAAGTGAAGTTTAAAAAACCAGTGTTGTAGTGTTAGTGTTGTAATTTGGTTCCAGTAATTTTACTTTGTGCTTTTTCTTTTTCTAAATCAGTTGCTTTGTGACACCTGTACATCAGTTCCAACAACAAAATTCTCACTAAAATAATAATTTAAAAAAACAAACCTTGAAATCTTCAGAATTTTGAAATGAAACCATCCATTCAGAAGCTGGTGACACATCAGGGGCTAAAGGTTAACCCATAAAGACAGTACGACTTTTATGCTGGTTCGCTATATGTATCCCTTATTAAGTGAGTTGTCACCATTTATTGTAATATTACCATCTTAATTTTTCTTCAGTAAAAATAAGGTATTCATCAATATTTCATTTACTGATCATGTAGACCAGGGGTCCCCAAACTATTTCCTGTGAGGACCACATAACTTTTCCCTTCTCAGATGAAGGGCCGGGGTCAGTTTGTGACAGAAAAAGTGTGATGAATGCAGGAGTGCCTAAATGTAAAAATGTATTGTTTTCCAGAAAGCCACAATCAAATAACCCTTTCTGGATTCTTCACAGAACAACAGTCAGAAAATACATAATAAACTTCTTCATCTTAACAGGTCCAAGTTCAGCTGAGTTGTCAGAGCAGAATCTGTGACTTAAATGACTCATATGAGCAGTCTCTCAAAATTATTGTGTTAAACTAGTTACTAATAGTTAATTGTTAGAAAGCCCACACAGTTTAATTGTTTATTTGAATGCTTGGTTATATTTGTTCAGGAATAACTCCTTTTCTGTAAGTTTTCAAATGTCCCACGCTGCTGAACGCACCACTGATGTTATGCCGGTTGTGAATGTCGTCCACGTTTTATTAGTCGCTGTATAGGAAGCCTAAGTGACGCAATTCTATTTCTGGTCGATTTCCGGGCAATGGTGCCTAAGTGATATAAAAAAAATTTACGCGAGTCAATGTAGAGATAAAAGTAATTTTCTGGTCCGGTTTGAAATGTGCTACGGTTTTCACATATGATGTCTGTGAATTTTAAAGATACATTTTCACATTGAGAAAGCACTCACTTTGGACAGGGATCCAAAGTTAGGTTTGGTTTTATGTGAGAGTAAGTAATGGACTACAACGTTCGTCTCACAAATATGACGTCACCACCAAGCTTCACCATCAAACTCTTTGAAAATGGCTGTGACTTTGGCGAGCTTCACCTCCTTCTTTCAGGACGAAGGCAAGAGCATCAAACGTGGAGAAAACCACTTTAAATCGGGGCATGTGGAAAGTGGCAGCTACTCTGGGTTCGGGAGAGATTCTGCTGTGACGTCACTTATGCGACGTCTGATATGTAGTCCAAACAGAGTCCAAATAATTACATATTTTTACACGCTAATAAATCACAAAACATGTATCAAAGAAACTCCAAACGCACATCATTGGTTATGATTTTAAATGAAGTAAAGCAAATGTGTGATTCAGGGCATAAAGTAAAGTGGACCAGAAAATAATTATTTTCTCCTCATCCACTCTCATGTTAAATTTTTCTCGAATTTAGGCCCAGTGGACCGACCGGAAGGGGCGGAGACTTAGGCTCCCTATTGCTAGGTAACCGTGCTAAATTCGCCATCTCGGCTTCTTTTTCTCGTTTTTATTAATCTATTCCTGGTTTATTACTGTGTGTAGATGCCACAATGTGAGATAAATAACACAGCACAGTTCGGGTAGATGTTAGCATGTTGTACTGTATAAACTAATGCTGTTTAGCGCCGGTGTGCTGTTGAAGCTAATACGATAATATGCTAGCTGTCATCTGTGATTTCCGTGAGGTGATTTGTGTGTTCCATGACCCATGTAATACATCTGAGTGACTCATATAGTCGGTCTTAGTTCATTTATTATTGTATGTATATATTGTTATACTGAGTGTTACTCTGTATTATTACAGACCGCAGTGAATAAACCTTCAATGAGGACATCTGTATCCGTGTTCTTTAATCGGAACCATAACCCACACCTTGCCGCTATGAACCAAATTCTGGAGACAACCCCACGCTCTCCGCTTCAATAATAATGAAAATAGTTCATAACTAAGGAACATTCTATTGCGAAAGTCCAACTTTATTATCAAATACAAATACACACATATAAAAAAAATCTAAATGGTCTCTGATATTGTTCAGGAGGGGGACCACTGATGTAGACGTTCACAACATCTCAGAGTAAATTCAACATTTATTACATCAGAAACAGAGAAAACTGATAAATAAGTTACTTTTTCAGGAAAGTATATTATTAACTGAGCTGCTAAATAGTTTTTCATTGTTTTTCTTTTAGACATGACAATACTGTTTGTTCTTTTTTTTTTACTCTTGATAAACCCAGTGTCCTTTGATCAAACTCCAAGGGTTTTATTGGTGAATCAATAGTGTAGAAAATAATGTGTTTCCATGGTAACCACAGAGCCTCTGAACAACCAAACGAGCCATATCTGATGACCATGAAAAGATGATAAACTACATTTTACACCGATTATTTACACGTATTGATAAGATTAGTGGATTGACAGGATTAAACATTTTGGATCAGTACATGGTTCTGAACAGTCATGGATGTTTGGGTCTTATTGGGTTAGAAGGAGGAGATTGTGGATGCAAATGCAGCTCACTCACAGCTCTGTTAGTTGAGGTTAGTCACTGCGGAACAGGCCCATTGTTTTTTTGTTTTTTTTTTTTGTCATCTTGTTTCACTGACTGAAATAAAGATTAAACAATTAACTTAAGTCTGTTCTTGAATGGTCACATGTAATTAGAATAACTGACCTCAGATGAATAGATTATAGAAATCTGGATGACTGAGGCTTCCTTACATGAGTGGATACACGTGTGTTAGAGTGAAGGTTAACTCTATCATTAAGCTCTGCTGATGATAATGACCATCAGGTGTGCTGGAAGAGGGAAACGTCTAAAACATGCAGGATAGTAGCTCTCTAGGAACAGGGTTCCAGACCCCTAACCTAAGGTCTTAATAGACTACTTCAATACAATAGAACAGTGTTTCCCAACCCTGGTATTAGAGGCACACTATCCTGCATGTTTTAGATAAGGAGTCTATGAATCCGTGTATCATTTGTTCATTCATTTTTCAAAATAAAACCAAAAATAAGACAATTAAAAAAACAACTAGTTACTTCATTATTTGTTTCCAAAACCAAAATGAAAAAAATGGATAACAATCTTTTTTTTTTTTTTTTCGTTTTTGTGTTTAAATGAATAATGGAGATAATGTTTTATTACATTTTAACCTGAAGCACATTGAGGAAACCAGAACAAAATGACAAATAATGTGGAAAATTTTGAAAAAAAATTACTAAAGAAGAATACTAGTATTGAAATTTCATCCCAGCTATTTTAATTTTGCCTTGAGAAAAATGTTTAAATAAAATGTAAAAAAAAAATACCCTCTTGCCTTTTGACACCTTTTCAATGCACAAAACGAAAAGGAAAAGGGTTGAATTTTTCTGAATATTTAAACTAAATCATCCATTCAGAATCAACGCTGACACTTAAAGAGTTAATGATCAGCTCCTCATCAGACTGATAATGATGCAATGGCCTCCAGGTGTAATGGAAGAGGGAAACATCTAAAACATGCAGGCCCTCGAGGACCGCACTTTGACACCCCTGCCTTACAGTATGTATTGATGACAAGATAACAGTTTCCACTTCTGCATCTGACATATGTGTTTTACACCTGAGTTGTGTTGAGCACAGAATTCGCACCAATATTTCTGAGGATCTCTGAATACCTAACTGTGTTAGCGTGTTAGAAATATCATCATGTGTTTTTCCATCGCTAAACAGCTGTTCAATCATACCATAATGATCTTCAAGTCCGGTGGACATGTTACTTTCGGTTGTTAAGATTCATTTCTGGTTTACTCAACTTGCTTCAGGTCAAAATAGGATAAAACGGGAAACGGCCGTTATCCGTTTTTCCATTATTCATTTAAACAGAAAAATGAAAAAAAACAAAAAACAGATCGTTATCTGTTTTTTCATTTTGGTTTTGGAAACAAATAATGAAGAAACAACTTGTTTTTAATCCGTGTATCATTCGTTCATTCATCTTTCAAAATAAAACCAAAAATAACACAAGGAAAAAACGTTTTTTCAAGTCAAAATTGGATAAAACATTTTTCCATTATTCATTTAAACACAAAAACGAAAAATGAAAAAACGGATCATTATCGTTTTTTTTCATTTTGGTTTGGGAAACAAATAATGAAGAAACAACTTGTTTTTAATCCGTGTATCATTCGTTCATTCATTTTTCAAAATAAAACCAAAAATAAGACAATTATAAAAACAAATAATGAAGAAACAAGTTGTTTTTTCATTGTCTTATTTTTGGTTTTATTTTGAAAAACGAATGAACAAATGATACACGGATACCAAGAGTTCACAGTTTGACCAACTCTCTGAAGACAGAGATCTGAAGACGGAGATCAATTGATTAATTGATTCAAATCTGGTGTGCTGCTGCTTGGTTGGAACAAAACCCTGCAGCCACACCGGCTCTTTGTGGAATATTTTGGAGACCCCTGTTTTAGATGTTCCTCTCTCCAAGCACACCTGATTCAAATGATCATCCTATCACCCAGCTCTGCAGAAGAATGATAATGACCATCAGGTGTGTTCAAAGAAGGACAAATCTAAAACAGGGGTGTCCAAATCCAGTCCTCAAGGGCCTGTGTCCTACATGTTTTAGATATTTCCCTCTTCCATATGATTCAGTTTAAGTAAAGTCCTGTAAAGTGTTGTTTGAAGAGACACCTGAGTTTGAGTTTTAATTCAGAAAGTGTGTTCTGAACCCGATAAAAGTTGAGAAGAGCTTTCTTCAGCATTGGAGGCAGTTTGTGCACACAACTGCTAATTACTGTCATATTTTCTGGACATGTATAAAGTTGAAGTCGTTCTGGGAAAGACCTTTTAAAATGACTGAGGACATTATGACTTTCACATTCCTAAAGACTCCACATTCTTTTTTGCTGGAATTGCTACCTGGACATGTAATCGAGAAAGAAGACATATACAGTACCTCTTTAAGATTCTTATAATTGCCTCCAAAAAGGCTATTACATGGAACTGGCTCAAAACTAATGCACCCTGTAAGGATAAGTGGCTATAACAGAGGGAATGTACTCTATGGAAAGATTGATTTATGACCTACAACTCAAGGAATGTTCCTTCATAAAGCACTGGAGAAGATGATTGGATTATAAAGACAGCATAATTACTATTGTCTGCAATTGAAATATTTTGTGTTCAACCAGTGACCTCTAGTTTGGGTGTGTTGTCTTGTTTGTTTTGAGCTTAGAATGGTCTGGATCACATGAAATGATTGACTGTAGGTTCATTAGTTTGTGTTTTTGTCCACAGCTTCAGTTAATTGGTTCAAATATGGAAGAAGATTAGGACAACTGAAATTGCATAAATAAATAAATAAATGAACAAATAATGGGATAGTTCACTATTTTTCACATGACTTTGTATGGTATCACCATCCCATAGTGACTTACTGTGAAAGTAGTCCCGGCAGGTTTCCTTGTTTCTTCTCAAAACCATATGTGTTTGAATGAGTGTTTGATTTTTCATAACAAAACCATCACAGAACAAAAACTCACACGTCGTAATTGCTTGGAGCTACTTTGTGTCAATAAGCGATCAATGTGCGTTGTCACTGCTAACAGCTGTGCACCTGCACGTAGCAGCCGCAAAAACACTGACGAACAGTAGTTTGCTAAAGCGCACAGCTGTTAGCAGTGACAATGCTTTGGGAACTACTATAAAAGTAACACTGAGTCTTTATGGTTTAAATAGAAAAACATAAACTAACATTGAAGTGGTAGGTAATTTTCTATTCCATGATAGGTACTGATTGTCCTTTTTCCGTTCACTCAGTCGTGATCATATCTGAATGTTAGCAGCAGCAGATAAGGCATCTCACCTCTCTGGACACCATCCAGATATGACACATATCAGCGCCTCAGCCTCTTCGCTGGCAGCCTGAGTATGATGGGATATCTGGGTCAACATGATCGAGTGTGTGTCTCATGAGACGAGGCTCAACACTTGTTAATAGGAAGCCAGCCTAATTTTCTTGGCAAACATCAGTCAAAAGGGAGACAGATGGAGACACTGGACACGCTGCAAAAGGACTTTTCACAAATTTTCAGGGGATTATCACACAACACTCACATTAAACAAGTGTAAAAATGGCTCAGCTGAAGCAAAGCTACATTCCACTAAAATATAAATGTCTGTCACAGGCAGGAATGTGCAACAAACAGGCTGAAACCACTGATCTACTGAACATGGGCCGTCTAATGCCCCCCCCCCCCATTCAATGTTTGAGTCTGTATTCTTCATTAAACCATGTAGACCCAGTGCTACTTTTGTGTGGCAGCTTCCATTTGAGTTATTCCTCGAAAGCAGGGGTCTCAAACATGTGGCCCGGGGGCCAAATGCGGCCCGTGGGATGAAGAGCATAATAACCTATTAAATTACTCCATATTTTCTTCTCAGTTTTTTATTTTTTTATCCTATAACTAATGACAACTTCAAATTTTTGTCATAGTGTGACTGCCAAAAATAATATAGAATTATGCAAATACTTACATTTACAAACTATCCTGTAACAATAAAATGTGAATAACCTGAACAAATGTGAACAACTTGAAATGTCTAAAGAAAATTAGACATAATTTGAACCATTTTCTGCTTCTGTTATTAAGAGTTTAGTGTCTTTGTAGAACTGATCCATAATAAAACACACAGACTAATCATACATTGAGGCAGGAATTTGTTAAAATTGCCCTTATTTTCCTTAAGAAATATAACTTGTTTGTGTTTAGATAATTTCTAAAACTATTTTCATAATTTAATATTTTGTCTTGGTTTTTTTTTTTGCAGTAAAACAATGACCAAAATGTGTAGTTGTCATTATTTATAGGTTATTATGTTTTCATTTTACTGGAGATCAAATCAGGCTGAATGTGGCCCCTGAATAAAATGAGTTTGAGACCCCTGCTCTAAAGGTAACCCTTTCAAAATGATATGTGTATGTATGTGTTAAATATAAATAAAGGTCCTACCTTGTAAAAATGTATTTAAATGATGTAGTGTAAAGTAACACATGTATTTTTCAAAGGTTTGAACTTTGAACGTGTTTGCTCTTTTTTATTAGTATTATTTTAAAATATATTTATCATCATAAATTATTTTTAGTCTTTTAAAATTTTCTTACATTTGTATTCATTCAGTTCATATTATTTATTTGATTTAAATTTTTAGAAAGAAAGAAGAAAATAAAAGTGTTTACACTCACTACCCAATGGCTACTCTACCTCTGTCTCATCTGCTTTTTTTTAATGACTCACATTTTACTCTTTCATATTATATTATTTTATCTCATTTTATTTTATTTGATCTTTTTCTTTGAGGATTTTATATAAGAAAAGAAAGTGCTATATAAATTTAAAAAAATCTTATTATTATTACAAACTTGGTTCTCACGAAACATGGAAACCAGTGAGTGTGTGTATGATATATGACATGATATCATATTTTTATATCGTATTTTTCTATTATATTATTATATCATATTATTATATCATATTTTTATATCATATTTTTATATCATATTATTATATCATATTTTTATATCATATTTTTATATCATATTATTATATCATATTTTTTATATCATATTATTATATCATATTTTTATATCATATTATTATATCATATTTTTATATCATATTTTTATATCATATTATTATATCATATTTTTATATCATATTTTTATATCATATTATTATATCATATTTTTTATATCATATTATTATATCATATTTTTATATCATATTATTATATCATATTTTTATATCATATTTTTATATCATATTATTATATCATATTTTTATATCATATTATTATATCATATTATTACCTCTGCAAAGGAGGTAATGTTTTACCTTGTGTTTGTTCATCTGTTTGTTTGTCAGCAAAATAACTTAAAACGTTATGGACGGATTTTGGAGAAACTTTCAGATATGATTGATAATGCGGGAAAGGAAGAAACCATTACATTTTGAGTTATAAAGGTCAAAGGTCAAGGTCATAGTGAAGTTCAACAGCTAAAACACATAAGCGGTGATATCGCAGAATCCTTTCTTACCTTTCTTAAGTTTTTTTTTACATTCACTTCATTTTACCTTCAGACATCAGATGACATAACACCGATGGTATATTTACAAAATCTTTACAGAGTTCTCTAGTTACCCTTGTGTGTTTGATTCAGTTTTTGTTTGTTTTTTTGTTTTTTTGTCAGCAACTTTATGCAAAAATTACTCAGCCGATTTCCATGAAACTTTCAGGGAAGGTGTTCTGTAAGGTGGTTCAGAGTAGATCACATTAAATTTTGGTGAATGTAGGTGAAAGGTCAAAAATGAGTTTTCACAACCATGAGAGAGGAAATAAGGTAAAACATTTGTGAGAGGATATATTTATTGTGAGTGGAACAGTTTATTTGTGTTTTCACTTGATTTATTTTAATAGAAATACCAGTGATGATGTAATTCAGAACCCCATCATAAAAAAAAATATAATATATAAGTGTCAATCAATTTTTTTTTAACTAGTGCATTTCTGATGTTCAAATAAATTAAATGTTTAGCTAATGCTTTAAGACATTTATGTTTCAAGAAAAAAGAAAAAGAAAATCAAAGTGCTGTATAAATGTGATGGAAGTTTGATGTTAAAATGCTGCTGGCACAGTTTTGTAACAGGGGAGGAATGATGTGGAGAGCATTTTTTTTCTTATAGTTGTACAGAGGTGTATTGAAGAAACAGCATCATAAGCAGAAATCCAAAAAAAATATATTTATATATTGCAGCTGAAAGTGGATTTAGAGAGGGACTGAGTGGGATGTACTTGTTTTTTTTTTGCCTCACACAGTGTTCTGTAGTTGACTCGAGAGATCGACTCCCCTAAAAAAGTTTTTACTGTAAGAACTGCTGAAAACACAGCTTTTTCTAGGGCTGTCAAAATTAACACATTAACTCAGATTAATCCATCATCATGATTCATCTGAAAAAACAATTTTAATGCAATTTACATGACTAAACGGCAAATGAGGTGAGGTGAGGTGAGGTGAGGTGAGGTGAGGTGAGGTGAGATGAGATGAAATGAGATGAGGTGAGGTGAGGTGAGGTGAGGTGAGGTGAGATGAGATGAGATGAGTTGAGATGAGTTGAGTTGAGTTGAGTTGAGTTGAGTTGAGTTGAGATGAGATGAGTTGAGATGAGATGAGATGAGATGAGTTGAGATGAGATGAGATGAGATGAGATGAGATGAGATGAGATGAGATGAGATGAGATGAGATGAGATGAGATGAGATGAGATGAGATAAGATGAGATATACTTTATTAATCCCCATGGGGAAATTCAAAGTAGTCACCGCTCCACACACAACAAAAATACAATCTTATTACATCGGTACTTAAATAAATACTAGATGTATATGATATGTAAATAGCTCTAAGATAAAAACCATTCCAATAAATTAACATTAAAAAGTTATTGTTAAATTTAGAATTTAAAGAAGCAGAGTTAAATATGGTAAAAATTGATAAGCTAAATATATATATATATATATATATATATATATATATATATATATATATATATATATATATATATATATATATATATATATATATATATAAAAAAAAAAAATGTTCCTCTCGCCCCACGTGGGCGGTGTCTCCTTCAGACTCGGGTCCTCTACCAGAGGCCTGGGAGCCTGAGGGTTCTGCGCAGGATCTTAGCTGTTCCTAGCAATGCGCTCTTTTGTACAGAGATCTCTGATGTTGTTCCTGGTATCTGCTGGAGCCATTCTCCCAGCTTGGGGGTCACTGCCCCTAATGCTCCGATCACTACTGGTACCACTGTTGCCTTCACACTCCACATTTTCTCTAACTCCTCTTTCAGCCCTTGGTATTTCTCAAGCTTCTCATGTTCTTTCTTTCTGATGTTGCTATCACTGGGGACTGCTACATCTATCACCACCACTGTCTTCTCATGTTTATCCACCACCACTATGTCAGGCTGATTGGCCATCACCATCTTGTCAGTCTGGATCTGGAAGTCCCACAGGATCTTGGCCTGTTTGTTCTCTGTCACCTTTGGGGGGTTCTCCCATCTTGACCCTGGGACCTCCAGTCCATACTCTTTACAGATGTTCCTGTACAGTATGCCCGCTACCTGGTTATGCCTCTCCATGTATGCCTTGCCTGCCAGCATCTTACACCCTGCTGTGATGTGCTGGACTGTTTCAGGGGCTTCTCTACACAGCCTACACCTGGGGTCCTGTCTGATGTGGTAGACCCCGGCCTCTATTGCTCTGGTGTTCAGGGCTTGTTCTTGTGCAGCCATGAGTAGCGCCTCTGTGCTGTCCTTTAGTCCAGCCTTTTCCAGCCACTGGTATGTCTTTTCCATATCAGCCACTTCCTCAATTTGTCGATGGTACACGCCATGTAAGGGTTTGTCCCTCCATGATAGCCCCTCTGGTTCCTTGACCTTACTGGGCTTTTGTTGCCTGAGGCATTCACTTAGCAGTTGGTCATTGGGGGCCATTTTCTTGATGTATTCCTGGAGGTTCGCCGTTTCCTCCTGGACAGTAGTTCTGACACTTACTAGTCCTCGGCCTCAGGACACTGGACTTGGGGTGGAACCCTCCATGCATGGTAAGGAGTTTCCTTGTCTTGATATCAGTGGCTTGTATCTCTTCCAGTGGCCAGGATATTATCCCAGCTGGGTATCTGATTACTGGCAGGGCATAGGTGTTAATGGCCTGGATCTTATTTTTGCCGTTCAGCTGACTTTTCAGGACCTGCCTTACCCTCTGTAGGTATTTGGCTGTGGCTGACTTCCGAGCTGCCTCCTCATGATTACCATTTGTCTGTGGGATCCCTAGGTATTTGTAACTTTCCTGCACATCTGTGATATTCCCTTCAGGTAGGTCAACCCCTTCAGTTGTGATCACCTTTCCTCTTCTAGATATCATCCGCCCACATTTATCTAGTCCGAATGACATCCCAATGTCTTTGCTGTAGATCCGGGTGAGGTGAATTAGGGAATCAATGTCACGCTCATTCTTGGCATACAGCTTGATGTCATCCATGTAGAGGAGGTGGTTGATGGATGTTCCACTTCGGAACTGGTATCCGAAGCCACTCTTTGAGATGATCTGGCTGAGGGGGTTTAGGCCTATGCAGAACAGCAGGGGGGACAGAGCATCTCCTTGGTAAATGCCGCATCTGATGTTCACCTGTGCAATTGGCTTTGAGTTGGCCTCCAGAGTTGTCTTCCACAGCCTCATTGAGTTCTGGATGAACTCAATATATATATATATATATATATATATATATTAATATCCTAAATTGACTCAGATTTAGGAAGCTTTTTTTTTAACATGCTCAATATTTTTAACCTTTTTAGAATAAAAAAATATATTCAATATCCTTTGTGGTGTATATTGTTTAAAATAAAATAAAATATAAAATCATCCAAATGTTTTTATGTATTTGTGTTTTTCTTAATCCATTTGAAAAATGTTTTGATATCAAAGTGTCACAACCTATCTCAGTCACCTTTCCCTCAGATCCTTACCCCTCCTGTCACAACCTTTCACCCAGACCCACTCCAGTCACACCTGACCCACACTGTGCAGCTGCAACTATTTAAACGGTGAGGGCTGTAGCCGCCAGTGTGGGACCATTCAGATTGTTACTTACATAACCTGGACACTTTGCCATTTTCATTGTCTCTATAACCTGGACAATTAATTAATTAATTAATGCATTAATTAAAGCCACGGACTCTGGCTGATTATTCTCAAGGTTTAGTTTTCTGTCTCTGCTTGTTTTTTTGCTTCTGTTTTTATTAAATGTGTTCTCTCTTCAGCACCTGGCATCTTTCACCTCACCCATCATGACACAAAGTCCTGAAGTCCACTACAATGGAAATTTGATAATAAATAAATAATATTTTTGGGAAAAATAAATGTTCAATAATACTTATACAATAAATAAAAAAACAATAATACTTAAATTATCATTACAAAAAAGTAAAAAAGATCAACTTTTTGACCTGAAGTCATTCTGACTGATGGTTTCAGAAACAGAAGTAGAAAAGCACACAATCTAATAATTATATTTTCTCATAATTTTGACCTTTTATCTCACAATTTAGATTTTTTTTGGATCTCGTAATTCTGCTTTTTGTCTTTTTTTTTTAATCTCCTATTTGTGACTTTTGAATTTTTCCTAAATGTCCTGTCCATACCATGACCCAATAAAACACATCACTAACACAGTAACTCACTTTTAAAGGCTTTAATTTAGGATATTTTTGAAAATGTTCTGGTTTTTCCTGCTTCCATAAGTATCAGTTTCATCCATAGCAAAAAAAAAAAATGCAGTTTTACCTTTTACTTTACTACAATCGATAAATTGTACTTCTTTACTCTTACTTCAGTAAGGGAGTTGAATCAGTACTTCTACTTATTTATGTTTTTTTTTTTCACACAAGTAGCTGTACTTTTACTTAGAATATGAGTACTTTAACCACCTCTGGTTGCCAAGTGACTATTGTGCTTAAGCTAATGCTTAGATATAAATAAATAAAATTACCTGTCTCATCTAGGACTCAGGGAGAATGCTAATCTATTTGTGTTCAGGTCTAAAACACAGAAAAACAGTACATGGGACGACAAAGAGAGACAAAAAGACTGTTAAAATGTGTGTGTTAGAAGACAGAAAGATGAGTTGGCGACACAATGGAAGAGAGATACGATTTGATTGGAGCTCTGACGTTGATGGCTCACTGACTTCCAGGTCTGCTACGAGGCTTATCCAATTAAACACTCACACCAATGCAATTATCCAGACTCTTCTAAACAGGAGCGGGAAACATGTTTCTATCTGTGCATGTGATTCCTCCTTCCCCATCCCCCATCCCCCAGTCATCCTCCCCTGTTCAACCTTGCCCATCTCACCATCCCATCCTCCAATCCTGGCTGTTAAACAGGAACAAACTATCGGAGTGTTGGGAGCTTTGAGGAAGTCGATAGGGCCCAATCCATCACCAGCAGGCGTTGGCTCAGCTACCAGGCGAAGCGGCAGCGGCGGCACGTGGCGATGCGACGGGGAGGGGGTATTTAAATGCCTGCTCATAATGATCATCTCTGAGCAGCTGACTTATGGAGATTGGATTGGACTCTGTATCCTTGAGCAAGGTCAGAATCCTAATGAGCCCCAACATAAAAGCATCTTCAAAGTGCAGATCAAAAGACATGGATCCTCCAACATCATGCAAAGATGCTTTATCTTTACACAAGATAAATGATGTGCCCTGGAATAAATACTCTGGATGGAACTCAACCCATAGACATTATTTGTGACTATAAGCATTCCACTTCACCATTACTGTATGTGTGTTTGAGGAGAAAAGTACTGAACATTAAATGACATGTGAGGTAGTGAAGTATGTGCTGGAAATAGACTGGAGCAACACACTGTCATATTATAAACAAGGGCTGTCAAAATAATGCATTAATCTGGACTAATCCATTATCATGACAAATCCTGATGCATTTTAACGCAATTAAATGGAACAGTTGTTTACAGTTGTTTTGTTGAACCAACATGTTGTATTCATACACTGTAAACTCGAATAAGTTAGTAGTACTCAAAAAATGTACAGTAAGGCAATCGATTGCCTCAATTATTTTAAAAAAATACAGTTTTCCAGAACTTAAAATGTAGATGCTTATTAAAGTCTATATAATTAAAACATTACTTATTAATCTTGTCCACCATTAGTTGGAAGAAATTATTGTAATCAGTGTATGTGTGTGTGTGTGTGTGTGTTTGTGTGTGTGTTTGTGTGTGTGACATATCATGCTATAACTCAATGAATGTTTAAGACACACACACACACACATATACTGTACACACAGACAGACACACAAGGTTATTACAATAATCACTCCCAACCAATTAATTATGTAAAAACAAACAATAAAACCTGCTCAGATGTCTACAGAGAGAACAAGGTCTACTGTATCAGATGGTTGATTTTTTTTCTGAATATTTAAACCAAACCATCCATTCAAAACACATCAGCGCTGACACATCAGGGGTTAAAGGGTTAAACTGTAAAAACCCAAACAGCTATCACTAACCAAAATGCACTTACTGATATAAACTATTTAATACCTGTTGATCCACTAAACCTATCAATACATGTGTGTACATTGGTATAAAATATAGCTGATCATGTTTTCATAGTCATCAGATATGATCCATTTGGATGTTCAGAGGCTCCATCATGAATGTGGAAACACTGTCATCTTCTACAATATTGATTCATACCTATGGAGCTGGATCAATGACACTGTTATGTTATGTTCACTTCATGATATTGAAAAGAAAAAGTTAAGTTTTATGTATTCATTGTTCTCTATTTTTTAAATAATAACCCTCATCTTTAATCCAAGCTTATATGAACATCTACATGATCAGTAAATAAAATAGGAAAATACTGGGATGTCACTTAAACATACAAGATACAGAGCATAATACAGTAATAGTAAATATTGTTTTGTAATTATATTGTTTTTGTTTGGTTTGTTGGTTTGGTTTAGTTTAGTTTGTATGGATTATTAACAGTCTAGAGCAAAATTATGGGTTGACTTCATACCAAACTGGGGTTATAGATTGCTAGTGACCCACAATATATCTGATTACAAAAGTACAGTCGGTCAAAGTTAAATTTTTTAAATAATAATTTTAAAAATCATTTTTTTTCCCATTTACTTAAAATTGTCAGAATGTCAAAATTGTCAGAATGTCAAATAGCCAACCTCTTATAGTTTATAGATTGCTAGTGATGCAGAATAGATTTGATTACATTTTGCAAAAAGTAGGTCAAGATTAAAAATTTTTAAGGATTTTTAAAAATTCTTTGTTTCTCTCATTTACTTGTAATGGGTGACATTTTACACATCTACAAAAACAGAAATTTTATTTTGATTTACTTCATATTGGCACATATACAGTATATATATATATATATATATATATATATATATATATATATATATATATATATATATAGGGGCAAATAATACGGTGACACCAGTACATGCATAGACACGATAAGTCGATGTCAAATTGAAACTATACATACAAGAGACGGAGTTTGTTGACCTTGACAACATTTCAAAAAAGCAATGAACCCATGGACATTTCTTAGCATATCTGTTTTACATTATGCTTTTATATAACCATGGCTGGATCTTGTTCCTGTGTAATTCCAATACAAGACACATTGTTGCACCCTTTTTGGCCTTTACCACCATGAATTTTTCATTAAACCTTGATTCTAAATATAGGTTAGAACCTAAGAGTAAGACAAAAAAAAGAGAGAAAATTCCAAGGCACTCTGTTATATGTGAAAATTTAAAAAGGCCTTTATTACATTGGCTTAGTTACAAAACCTATAAAAGACCCCAATGCGTTTCGGCATCTAAGCTTTCATCAACCTGACTGAGCCTGGCCCTTTTTTTTTTTTTTTTTTTTTTACCTGAATATTTTTCCTGAACTCTATTTGGATCCATGGTAAGACAGATGTAGGCCTATTTTGTTTAATAATTTGTCCCCTGAGGCCTCCTTTATAATCAACTCTCTCAGCTGACAAGACTTATGAGGACATTACTACTAAACACAGAGTGACAGGGTGACTACGAGTTACGAGACAGTGTTTCATTGAGATGGCAGCTCCTCAGTCCATTTTTATTAAGCTGTCTCTGCGAAGACACAAGGCTATATGACAGTCCTACCAATGCTTTATGAATAAATGACGGAGTGCTTCTAATAATAAGGTTGATATATGTCTTCTGCCTCAACAGCTTTGTAAATGTTTATAGTTCTGTTGTGGCTTTTGGTATATTTACCCAGATATAAAACCCGGCTGGCACTTCAATTACACACCTGTTCCTGGAGGCATTCTGGGATCAACAGAAGTGAGAAAGAAAAGCTTAAGAAATCTTAGTTTATCAGACAAATACATATTTAACAAAGCAAATCACACTTAGACTCCAGACGATATAATGTGAAAGTTATCCAAGTGGTTTTAACAGTCAGTGCAACCTGTTGTTTTATGGAAGTGCTATTAAATGTGAGTTACAGTATGGCTCTGAATGCCAAAGAGTGGATTAGTAAAAGCAGCCTGTGTGCTAAATAAAAGTTACAGGAAGGCATGTAAGGTGAATACGTTTTCATACAGTAGCTATTTAATCTTAAAATAACAGCCTCTATAGGACATTTGCTAAACAGTACTGTTCAATTTGTGTAAAGCATTCACTAGAAAATGGACAAGGGCAGCGAGGAAATTAAATAGCCTTTTCTGCAAATCAGAAAAAGCACATTTCCTTAAACCTTGATCAATAAAATTATTCTTTGTTGCTTGTAAAAATAAAAAAAATAAAAAATCAACCATATATCACCAAATTCAGTTCAAGGAATACGACATTTTTTCTTTTAGGTGTAAGTCCACACTACTGTTTTTTTTTCACTCTATACCATGACCTCCCATATCCCCAGTCTATGCATTTACAAGCTCTTTTCATTACTGTCCCCTCTCCCATGTGTACTGCATTTTACAGCTCCATATACCCTCTGCAGAAGCATGCTATATCACAGCTATAAACTTGTTTTATCATATAAGGGAGTTGTTGATAGCTACAGAGCATAAGCATGTCATTGCCTGGTCTCATACATCATATACTCCCATTTATATGGCGTTAGTCTAGTTTCACATACACACATAAAATACATACATGTGATAGTAGGACACAGAGCAGTGTACGTGAGCAGAAAACAAATACTAACGAAATGAGGAGAGCAACACCACGACATTCGTTCTGCGAGATGAGTTTAGACGAGACGGCAGCTCACGTACCCACTCTGTTATTTATTTATGTGCGGTTTATTTTAATTATTTATTTGTTTGCACAATAAAAAGAAAAGCAAGAAAAAAAAAACAAAGTCATAAACTCTGCAGGTGAGACCAAAAAAAAACCTTGAGACGTTTATAAATGTATGAAATTATCATCAAAAATAAACACAAAGAAAGTTACAGTTTATTCATTGAATTCATTTTAAAATGACCGTTACTGAAATGTTGTGATGATTTTGTCAGGTTGAATAAATAACCAGTTTGGACGTAAGAGGTTTCAACAAGATGCTCTTTTAATTGCCAGACCTGAACTGAACATAGAGTATTTGTGACCCTCCAGCACTAAACCAGTGGTTCAGTCTCACAGCAGTATTTCTAACTACAGCATATGGTCAAAATTATCAAATTTGAAGTTTGCGCATAAAATCCAAGTAAAAATGTCTCCTGAACACTTCTAACTCTGCGTTTTTGTGAAATCCCTACCGTAGGTGTTTCAAATCATGCCTTTTAGGACGGACAACAACTGACTCTGACAGTAATTAAGTCTAAAACAAAGAAAAATCGGCTTAAAACACGGCTTTCTTTCGTGCTCACGTTAGGTATTTCCTTGTCATGTTTGGTACCATCTGAAAGATCAGGATCCCCTCTAGACAACCCTAAAATAGAAATCTACATAATTATATTTTTGAACCAATGGGAGGCCTCAGAAGAAAGCCTTCTCGAGTACACAAATTCCCTTGTTGCTAGGGCGATGTTGAAAAATGGCCTCATTTCTCATAAGCTTTGAGATAAATATAAAAAAAATGACCCAAGTGATTAGTTTTGTGCTGAAGGGTCACATATAGTACATTTTATACACCCTCATGGTACAAAGTCCACCCCTACTGCCACGGTTCAGGGTCTTGACATGGACATTTCTACAAGAGGACAATTGGAACCAGGATTTGAACCACTAACCCTTTGGTTACTGGTCAATCCTGTCTACCAGCTGAGTTGCAGTAGCCCCCCCCCCCCCACACACACACAAAACGATAACTAAATAAAACAGCTTTGGAGGTCACTTCGGTTGCTGACATTGATCTGTGCTTAGCTGTTTCACTCCATCGTTACCATTTTCTGTCTAGATTTCATTCTCATTTTATTTTTTTCATTCACTCATACACTTTCAAAACAACAAATCCCATCAGATGGTGTGTTTATTGGTATTTATAACACCTCTGCACAGTCTTTTGTAGAAGAAACAATAATCTTATCCTTTATTTGCTACTCTATAAGTAAATAATAGCAGAATGTGGCCTTTTCTGTCCAATATTCTCTTCTTTTTTTCCTTTTTGTGCAGTCAAAGCAGGGTCACATGGGTTAGAAAATAATAAAGACGGAGAGTATTAACCACCTTCCTTGACTGTGAATTTCAACTTGCTGAGTTGGCGAATGTTGAGCATTTATTTGTGAGTGCATGGGGAGGTTCCGGCTCATGTTCATTGGCGCCCTGTGCTTCTGGGACCATATTTGTGTACACCCAGCTGAAGTACTCCCCTGTGAGGAGGCTTTTCAGCTTACAGAAGGTAACCTGTGCACAAACCTGATTTTCATGTGCACATATTTTGAAATGCCAAACCAAGTGTGTATTATTCATTTTTGATTTATTCATGTTGTTTATATGCAATTTTAGTCACAGTCATGTTTTAATGCAGCCAAGTAAATATTAAAGAGTGTTTGTAAAATGCACAAAAAAAAAATTGTTCAATAAAAATGCCATTGACATTGTCATTCTTTTTCTATTTCTTTTACAACCTTGGTTTATTTGAAGTTTTACACACATTGGGCAATACAAACACTGTGTGTTATTAGAAACACCTTTGGCGATGCAGCTTGGACACGTCTTCGGTGATGAACCCAGGGTCATGGGGTGTTTCGGGTCTTAGATCATCAGACACCCTCACCTGGGCGACCCACCTGGGCGACCCACCTGGGCGACCCAGCTGGGGCTGATCAGACCCTGACTTGTGTCCAAGCAGCACGCTACACCATGTTTCACCCCTTTTTATCCACAGCCACATGGAGGCTTTCTCAGCTGCCTCACTGATGTTCTTGATGGCTTTCTTCTCTTTTGCCCCCACCTGATTCCAAGGAGGTCGAGTGTTCGGTGTAACCTCAGTCCTGGAAATCCTCTGCAGCTGATGTCAATTGACTCACACCGTGCCCCCCCTCCCCTTCAGCCTGCATTCCTCCACCAGTTCCAGATAATTTTCCTTCTTCCTCTCATAAGCCACCTCGATCTGGTCTTCCCAGGGGACTGTAAGTTCCAGTAGCACCACTTACTTTGTACCGTCAGATGTTAAGACCATGTCTGGCCTGAGTGATGTGCTCTGGAAACTCCAACTGCCTCCCCAGGTCCACCTTCAGCTGCCAGAGACCACCTGAGACCTTTGGCTGTGAAGGAGGTTCCTCACCAGCTCTAATGAAAGGTGACGTTTGGCCTTGCATATCATGTATAGCAAAATAATTACAATTGAAAATTAATTGTTGCACAATTTCCTTTTGCACGGTGGTGCAGTGGTTAGCACTCGAGAAGGACCATGGCTCAAACTATTGTCAGATTGACCTCTCACTAGCCTTACATCTCAGGCGCAGATGACATTATTTTAATTACACACAGACACACACACACACACACACACACACACACACATATATATATATATATATATATATATATATATATATCTTCCACAATAATGCAGTTCCACTTGATGCACTACAAATGAAAGTGAACTGATATTTCCAAATATATAAACCATTCTAAAGTGCAACAACACCACATACACATAAGGTTGTTTTCCACAAAAGCCAAATAGGACAAATTTGGGTTATTATTTTGAAGGCTGATATCTGATCGATCTTCTGGATAAATGTGATGTTGCTTTTCTCATAACACTCCAGCAAACATAATCCAGTAAAATATTATATAATTGTATAATATAATATTAATAATACATGTAAGAATGGTGTTTTTGGACCAGAATGCTAGTTTGGACTTTATTTTACTACTGACAATGGTAATTTTGTTTGTGAACTATTTATTTGGATTATTTATTTATTTTTTGCTAAAATATGTGTATTTACTTATTATTATGAATTAATTATATTATTATTAACTTTTTCCAAAAGTAGCCACTATGGAAAAAATTATAATTTGCCAAACGTAACAATAGAAAAACTGCTCTAAAACTGACATTTTTACAAATAAATGTCTCAACTTTAAACGGTTAAGTGCCATGATATTGATCTGCTGGTAATTAATATATTTCAGTCCATATCTACCAAATGTAGCTTTATAAACCTTTGATTTTACAAAAAAAAAGAGGGAAGAAAAGACAAATTAAGGTGAGGGAGAACAAAATTGAAATGTATCGTGTTTCTAACTATACAGCTTCAAATAAACAGAAAAATGTATTGTTTTTTCCAAAGTACAGGGTGTTCCTTTTACAAAGAGCTCATTCTTTTATCTGTATTCCAAAACAGTTGAAGAGCAGCTGTCATATTTATTTGGAGAGGTTTCAAGAAAAAAAAAAATTAATAAAAAAATCTGTAAATGCAATTTTCATGATCTATTCTCTGAAAATCAGTTCTTATATCTCACTGAAAAGTGAATCTTTCAGTGACTTTGTCTTCTTTTAAGTGTGATGTCATGTTTGGAGTAGAAGTAAGAAAAACACTTGGTAAGACTGATCCCCCCCCCCCCCACACTGTAACTCTTAGAAAAAATGAATAGAGAATGTGTTTTTACTGTATTAAATATTGCACTGTCACCATCAGTGTTGTGTTGAAGGTAGTGGCTTCTGGCAGAAATCCTGTCAAATCTGGTCTTTCTAGCTGTGAAACACTAAAGAGAGCAGACATCTCACTCCTCCTGGTTTCTGTCACACTACATTTAATGTATCATAAAAGGGCTCTTTCATCATTCTCTTCCAAAAAGTAAAGTTATTCAGCTAGGAAACTGCATTTTCTATTACACACTGACATTTTCACTTAAATGTTTTTCAAACCTCTGCTGCAGCCATATTGTATTTCAGACCTACTGGATTTTTGTAGGTCAAAACCAAACATATTCATATGTGAATAAGTAAGCAATAGAAAACCGTAAGATGATTTGTCTGAAATAAATGTGTGTATATATATAATCGTCATGTCATTGTACCTCAGTCTACAGCAGCATTCTTTTTTTTTTTGTGTAGTTTAAAAAATCATCCTGACAATTTCAAACATTACCTCAATAGTGATGAGGATAACTATCATCCATTCTAATCTCAGTCCATATATATATATATATATATATATATATATATATATATATATATATATATATATATATATATATATATATATATATATTTATTCCACAGGTCAGCAAAGCTACTGCACCAGCCCTACTTGAAATGCAGTGGAGATGACAGTTAACAGGCTCCTGCTGAGTGTTGGAGGGGTGCAGATATGAACAGTGGTCCAGTTGTGCTTAACAACTTGAAGACATTTGTTCTGGAGTGGCTTATCAGTTATGCACACACATCACTGCCCAGGATTTAAAACCTGAACTGCACCAGGCTGACAGGTGACTAATGTGTTTGTGCATGGACAATAAAACTACAGCTCATGGCATCATAAACCTGACTTTACTAACATGGTCATTCCACTTGTATATCACATTCTACACTGGGAAGAGAATATTAATCTTTATTTATTTATTATACTGCCCCCCCCCCCCTCAAAAAAAAGGGGAGAAGGATGATATTTTTGGTTTTGTTTTGTTTTTTTGTTTGTCCATCTATTTTTCTGCAACATTATGCAAAAATTACTGGACCAATTTCCATGATATTTTAAGGAAATGTGGCAAGGTAGTCCAGAATAGATCCCATTGAATTTTGGTCAATATACGTAGATCAAAGGTTAAGGTCAAGGTCACCAAAAAAAAGTGCACTCGACTGTCACATGTTCGACTCCCAGGGGTAACGTTGCCTTCTGGTGGCAGCCAGTACTAAAGTATTGTTTGTTTGTTTGTTTGACAGGTGGCCAGTTTTTATTTGAGTGTTTTAATAAATTACTATTTTATTCATTGACTGCACAGCTCTGAGCACCTTTATTTTACATACAGTTGACCTGTTTGCCTTAAGATGAGCATATCCTGGAGTGAAAGGCTCCAGGTGGTGTTGTCAGTTAACCAGTCACATTGTAGCACCACTGACCACACCACTGACCACACCACTGACCACACTACTGACCACACCACTGACCACACCACTGACCACACTACTGACCACACCACTGACCACACCACTGACCACACTACTGACCACACTACTGACCACACTACCGACCACACCACTGACCACACTACTGACCACACTACTGACCACACCACTGACCACACCACTGACCACACCACTGACCACACTACTGACCACACCACTGACCACACCACTGACCACACTACTGACCACACCACTGACCACACCACTGACCACACCACTGACCACACTACTGACCACACCACTGACCACACCACCCACAGCACAGATTGTTAACAGTTGGTAGAAGCAGGAAGTTATCAGTTATTGGCTATATTAAAAAAAAAACAAAATAAAAAAAAACATATACTGTACAGTATTCACTACTTAATGAATCTTATTCTCTGATCCTCAATCAAATTTTTGTGTTTTTCTTCTAAAGTATAATTTAACCTGATACATTCAGAACTTTGCTCTTGGCTGATAAACCAACTAGTCCATATTGTGTCTTTTCAGCAACATTAAACAATGATTTAAAATGACTTTAGATGGATCTAATGTACCGTTAGTGGTCTTAAGCAATAAACGCACACAGGACACGATGTAACACTACTACACACTTGATCCCTTTTTAATGCATCTTCATTATCAGCTGTTGTAGTGATGCTAACCTGTTCACATTATGTTGGAGATTGCATGCAGAAATTAAATTAGTAAAGAATATTGAAATTATCAGTCTCACATTAATTGCTTGTTGGCTCTTTAAAACCTCTTCAATGCACTTCCTATGACAGAAATGTAGTGAATACACCCTTTGTTCTCTACCATAACAATTCAATTAGGACTCTAATTCCCTTGTGGATGTACATAATACACAGCTTAAAATGCCCAAGTGGTCCCCATAAGATGAACATTATTTGTTTTCCTATTTTTATTTTTTATTTTTTATTTTTTAAATGAAGACGCATGTAAGTGTAAGTACATGCATACACTGTGAACCCAAAAAAGTTAGCAGAACTAAAAAAAAAAAGAAGGCAGTCGATTGCCTCAATTATTTTAAGTTGATGAAACTTCAAAAATACAAGTTACCATATAATATAATAACTTATTTTTAGATAACAGATCTTGTAAATTGTATTGCATTTAATCTTAGCAAGATCATTTTCACCTATTCTACTGGCAGATTTTTTTTTTTCCAAATGGAAGAAGTGAAATTTATCTTGATGAGATTTCTTGAAGATTTTCCAGATCTATTGTCTAAAACTAAGTTGTTATATTTCACTCTTCTGTGATTATGTCTTATTTGACTTTTTTTTTTTTTTAACTAGAAATGACTGAAAAACACTTGAGAAGATTTAGATTTCCTTTCCAGTGTCTTACATCAACAGAATGCATCTTCTCCAACTAAATGTGCACATCAATAACACTGGTCTACAAGTAAAATGCTTCTGGAATTAAACTAATGAAATGTTCCCACATATGTGTTACTGATAAAGAAAACTTAAGTCTTAAATGTTGGTTGGCTCAAGTTTCCAAGATAAGTCTGGGGTCAAAATGTAAAATTCTTAGAATTAACAAGATAATAGATTTTAGTCCAAAGGAATATTGGTGTCAGATCTACCAGATCTACCAGATCTACTTCCAAACACTGTCTGCACATTATGATCCATTCACTTTTTACACTTTTTACAAATCCATTGTATACATGTAGATAAACCACCATATATGTGGAATAACACACCATCATATATATTAAAAACATAAACTAACCAGCCCTAAAGTCATTTGTTTTCTAATTCATCTTATTAAAGTATGTACGATTTAACACATTTAATGTCTGTAACAGATACTTTCTAAAAAAAGTTGCACAGCAGTATAATCCATGTAAAGTATCTGTACTATAAGACTGTTTTGGGTATAAATTACGTGTAATACTTTTTTTTTTTATTTGTTTAGTTTTTTTGTTACAGTACATGGTTATTTTAAGCTGGATAAACTTCATAGGTTCAGTCAGGAGACTTTGCTCCAAGCTAAGCTGTATGTAACTCGAGGTTTATTCCTCCTGAACAAAAACCTCGCAGGCACAGCTTCCTGTAGGCTATTTACTGCCCAGAGCAACCCCATCCTGGCATATATTTGAGGTTGTCGAGGGTTTAAGTTTGCTTTGAAAGAGTGCAGCCTTCCTGTGAGAGTCATCCTCAGGCAGATTAGTTCTTCTGGTGCTCTTTTCTCTCTTTTCATGCTTGCATATCTGTGCTGTACTCGACTTCTCCCCTCTCTGTCTGTCGACTCCAGCTTCCACACGCATTACTCTCATCTGGCTGCATGTGGGTGGGATGAACTTCATCAACAGCAACTGATCCTCATCGTTAAGCTACCATTTAGTATTAACCTTTGCAACATGCACGCAGAACATGCAATACTTTCTTCTGTGTGTGATTTTAATGGTAATGGTGACACACACAAAAAAAAGATACATACAACAATACAGTCATGGAAAAAAAAAAAAAAACATTTCAGACACGCTTAAAATGTTCACAATCCTGAATATTATGAAATATTTGCAGGAAGAAAAAATCATTTCTATTTTTAAAGGTGTGACTGCATCAGACAGAGACAAACAAATATGCAATTGTTTTGTTTATTTATTGTTAATATGTTGTTGACAAATTTAACATGTTTAAGCTCAAGGTGCGTTTCATTATCTTGCTGTTACATCCTGTTTTGATCTTGAGTGAACGGTGAATGTGCAGAAGGGAGCAGGTGGCTTTGGAGAATGGAACATGGTAGAGTTCAATTAATGGATTATCATCCATCAGGAACTACAGTTAACAACCTATTGTAACAAACAGTTAGAGACAGAAGGGACACACACACACACACTGATTGGCTCATTCATCCATGTGACTTCAATAGGTGCTTCCATACAGTTTATGAATAGAATAGAATATTTTGTACCAAATGGTGACAGAAATATATGTTTGACTTGGCTTACAACACATTTACACATTTTAAGAACATGATAAAAGTGAACAAATATGTTTAAAAATATATTAAAGCGTGGCCAGTTGCTTGTTGAATATGAGTGCATGTTGAAGAGTGTGATGTTCTTTTTCAGGGTGTTCAGGGTGCTTATGGCAGATGGAATGAAAGAGGTTTTGAAGGTGTTTTTCTGAGCCAGTGGAACTTATGCATATGTATACATCTATATGGTACAGTTGAGTCAGACAGCAAAAGTAAATACAATTGTCCCCAATGACTCTTTTGATTAAAACTAATGCTCTGATTAAATTGCTTTTTGTTTATTTGTTGGGTTTACTACTACTACTACTACTAATATAATAGTCAGAATTTTATATTAACTTTTTTTTCTGACGAAAACATGGTGGCAGGTCTACCACCAGACTTAGCAAGGGGGCATACATGTTCTCACACACCTGGATGACTGTAACAGCAGGAGGTGTGACTATCCTGTCAATATTGACAGCGAGGTCACACCTCCACAACGACATCAGCTATTTTTAAGTAGAGTAAGTCGAAACATGTCAGGTGAGAAATACCTACACATATGTCTGAGATGAAAGAAAATACTAACTTAATTTAACAGCCTAGACATAATGAATATTCTACAGCTAATGTCAATTGATTGGCTGACTATTCGTTTGACTGGAGAGCAGTCAATCAGTTGCTCAGCCTTGGTTTCCCAGATGCTTAATTTGAATTTTACCTCAAATTTTGGCATCTAAATTTGGCCTATTCAATTTCAGTACCTTGAAGGGAGATTTTTTTTTTTGTGCTTAATCCAACAAAATAAATAAATAAAACATTTGAAAATTGTGTTGGTACTGTAAGATTTCTTGAAATGTAATTTTTCAGATCCATTGTAAAAAAATAAGTTCTTATATGTCACTGAAAAACAGTTACTCTTTAGGTGATTATGTCTTATTTTAAGTGTGATGAGATATTTGGACTTGAAATGAGAAAAATAAACTTCTTAAGATGTTTTCCATTGCAAATTAGAAAGCCCTGCATCTCTACAGTACATTGTTTCCATATGAATAAATTAATATTAATGACTACATTTTACAAAAATAACAAATAATATTACTAAGCTTTATTCATACTAAGCTCTTAAGCATCCAATAAATAATGAACATCAGCAGAATGTGCAGGACATAACATTTATCTGCAGTGAACCTGTGATCAGGAAGCACATGTAGAGCTTGGTTCCAAAACAAGATAAACATCAAATCTGAAAATTTGGAGTTACCACCAGATAATGCCTCTCATTTATCAGTCATATATTTTGTGTACTGTGCATGAGCTTGTGTTCTCAAATGTGACAAGTGCTGTCACTGTTATTTTGACACATTCCAACATGGCTGCTTGGACAAATGCGAACTGCAGGTTTTGTTATCTTCGGTCAGTGGATATAAGTCCTTGGGAATTTGCTGTGTGTATTGACCAGGGGAAGCAACTGTCTGACAGTCTGCTGATGTGGGACTTGTTCGACCCATTTCCAAGAAGGCAGCAGGTTTAACAGTGGATGTACGGGGTGTGTGGGGTCACCAATGATGACCTATATTTTCCTCTGACAACAGGAGGTAGACAGGTGTTACGGGGGGGGGGGGGGCAGAGGCGAGCCAATAATCCTCTGGGCAGTTTTTATTATACCCTCTGCACCGCCTTCTTGTCCTCTGCTGTGGAGCGTGTGTTCTGTACCACACACACAGACGGTATCTGAACACCGAAAAGTGATGGAAGGCCAGCAGCAGCTTCTGGTCCAGGTTGTTTCTTAAGAATAATACGTAGGAAGTGGAGCCACTGCTGAGCCTTCTTCACCAGGGCTTTGGTGTTGGGAGTCCAGGAGTGATCAATGGAGATGTGCATGAACTGGAACATAAAGGTGAAGACAGCTTCCACATGTACACCATCTTTAAGGAGAGGAGTGTGAGGCTGTCTGTGCTTCCTGAAGTCCAGGATAAGTTGTTTAGACCTGTTGACGTTTAGGATTATTCTGCGCACACCAGGTTGACAACCTCTCCAACACATCCCTATATGGGGTCTCGTCCCTGTTGTGGATGAGTCCCACCACAGTGGTGTCGTCGTTGTTGGTGGGGTGGGTCGGACGGTAGTCATAGGTGTACAGGGTGTACAGTAGGGGGCTTAGTACGCAGCCCTGTGGTGCACCTGTGCTGAGTGTGATTATGGAGGTGTAGGACCTGTTTGTTAATTATAGACTACAGGATCTCCATAAACCTGTTCCACACACACAAAGAATAAAAATTATTGATAAGTGTGAAATGAAACAGAACTGGGTGTGTAGTGATTTCGGTGAAAAATGAGGATATATTCATATGTAGTATTTTGATTTTAAAAATAAAACATTTTATTCGGTTCATTAACAATCTCACAATGATTTGAAATTTCATGCTTTTTATGTTTAATGAGTTGGTTAATAAAGTTTCAAACAGGATACCATAGAATTCATCACATTCCTCCAATTAAAAAAAAAAGGTTCCTTATTAAAACAGTGAAATTAGATGTACTGTATAGCCTTTTAGAACCAAACTCTTCATATATAATAAAAATACCAGTTGATCCATGGGAATATCCTTCTCCAAAATCCTTAAAATTTTTTCCTTTAACGTTTTTCCAGAATGATCTATTATCTAATCTTTCAACAATTGTTTTTATCATCTTTGATTACTGATATTAAGGCTTATTGTAGATTATTTACAATTATTTATATAATACTGATAACAATCACCTGTATATGAATGTAATTCCCAAAGATACATACTATATTAATTTGTTGATGGGTTTATTGGTGTCGTCCTTTTGCTCAGCTGAATTGTTTTTGCCAATAACACACTCCTATAGCAGCAGAGTATATGCTCACACACTTCCCTTGTATGTACCAGGGCTGTGCAGAGCTGTAGCTGTACATGAGTGTGAGAGTCAAACACTCCGAAAACAACGCAGATGGCTGCTTAAATATTCATAACATCTATTTGTTAACGTGCTCCGTTCACCACTGCCTGACTGGCCTCACGTGCTGGAGGAAGAGGAGGAAGGGAGGCGGAGCTAGAGGAAGAAGAGTATAAAAAAAAAAAAGAGGAGGGGGTTTGGAGTGTGAGGGCAGGATGGAGTGATGCATGAGCGGTGAGGGTTGTGGTTTCTCATATACATAATTTCCTGTTTGATGTGTGTCCGCTTTGGATGTCTTGCTGAAATCCTCTTTCTGGGCATTTATAGTGTGATGCTCCAAACAAACATTAGCACAAAAGGAATGTGACTGTTCTGTTTGCTGGTCAGCCTATAGTGCATGTGCTGCAGCTGCTCTTACATCTCTGCTATAGGCATCAACCATCAATCAATCATCAACCAATGTCCCAAATGTGGGATCGATAAAGTACTTCTATCCTATTCTAACCTAACTTGTGGCACTAGCAGGTCAGGATTAGCATGTCCCATATTTCTATGCAGGAAATGTTATATTGTCATATACAATATAACATGGTCAAACACTGCTGACTGCACAAACACAAATGTGCAGTCAGCTTTGAACTCTACTGTCTCATACTCTGGATGCTCATTAGTCATTATTGGCATAATTTACCAAGATCCAAACTTCTCACCTCTATTGATTATAGGCTCTGAATCTCTACCTAGTTTCCCATCACACAGCAGTATCTGTGAATACGAAATGCCTGCTGCTGTGAGTGGACATAGGATGTAAAAATGTTAAATATCTGGTACTGATGATGAGCATTTTGTTCAAAAATATGTGAGCTGTATTTTCTATGTGATGAGAATAGGTTTGCATATGATTACTGGAGACAATCTGATCACATTGGAGTTATGATAATGTGTTTACCTGTGCTGCTGGGTACAGAATAAACATTCTGGACATTCTTATGCCATCACTGAAAGAAGAGAGATTAGATTGTGACTTTTTCCATCACCCAAAGAAAAAAACAAACTAGAAGCCACATCATTATCTAACATCCCTGATATTGCAGCTAATGTTAGCTTGGACTAATAGGTGATATGGCTGCTCTACCCTGCAGACCAACAGTAGGATGTCAGTATGAGTCGACTGGAAAAGTGGTGGATGTGACACATTTAAGAAGTCACTGTTAATGAAGAGTAGAGTAGAGTAGAGTAGAGTAGAGTAGAGTAGAGTAGAGTAGAGTAGAGTAGAGTAGAGTGAAGTAGAGTAGAGTAGAGTAGAGTAGAGTAGAATAGAATAGAATAGAGTGGAATAGAGTAAAGTAGAGTAGAGTAGAGTAGAGTAGAGTAGAGTTGAGTAGAGTAGAGTAGAGTAGAGTAGAGTAGAGTAGAGTAGAGTAGAGTAGAGTAGAGTAGAATAGAATAGAATAGAATAGAATAGAGTGGAATAGAGTAAAGTAGAGTAGAGTAGAGTAGAGTAGAGTAGAGTAGAGTAGAGTAGAGTAGAATAGAATAGAATAGAGTGGAATAGAGTAAAGTAGAGTAGAGTAGAGTAGAATAGAATAGAGTGGAATAGAGTAAAGTAGAGTAGAGTAGAGTAGAGTAGAGTAGAATAGAATAGAATAGAATAGAATAGAATAGAATAGAATAGAATAGAATAGAATAGAGTGGAATAGAATAGAGTAGAATAGAACAGAGTAGAGTAGAGTAGAATAGAACAGAATAGAATAGAGTACAATAGAATAGAATAGAATAGAATAGAGTACAATAGAATAGAATAGAATAGAGTACAATAAACATGCAAAAACAACATATATTAAATTCGAAAACTAAAAATAAGATAAGAAAATATAATATATATTTTGACGTCATATGAAATGTATGACCTTCACCTTAAAGCAGGTTATTGACACAGTCGTTGTGTGACGTCACATAACATCAGAACGACGTCATACGTGGTCGAATATTTAAATGGCCATATCTGAAAAACGGGACTGAATATTTATTTACATTTTTTTTAAACCCTCTAAGGGATAGTTACTGACCTATAAAATAAATCACTAGCGAACAAGGAACACTAGTTTACAAATAACTTATGAACATCCAGATCCAAACCTTGGCAGATTTGTGCTGCTTCGTGGAGGTCTGTGCTCGCAGAGTGATCTAGTTCATTTATTTCATAAGTCAAATACACAGCTCTGGTTCTAATTCTGGTTCTGGTTCTGGTTTCAGTCCCTGACAACAACAGAATGTGTGAAGTCTGACAGACTGTTCTTTTCCAGACCCAGTATTTTACAGTGAAATATTGACTTATCTACAAATGTCAGCTGATCTGTCCTCACATTGGCTCTTCCTTTTAAAGACCCCTCCTGTCGTCTGGTTTCCTTCAGATGACTCCCATTCCTCACCTTTAGTCTGTGAAAGCAGTGTGTGTGTGTGTGTGTGTGTGTGTGTGCGTGTGTGTGTGTGCGGAGGGTTAATCCCCCTACACTCCTTATTCTCCTTTCTTCTTTAAAAAGTATGCATCTACTTCAAAGTATTTCAAAAGCATAAAATAGTAAATACAAAATCACCTTATTATTATTATGAGGATCAACACACTTAAAGAGAAACGTTTCAGTGACATATAATAACTTATTTTCCTCTGGTAGATTTAATTTATTTTTTTTATTTTTTTTGCTTAATTTACACAATGATGAGATATTTTAACTTGAAATGAGGAAAAAAATATAGTTAATAACATTTATATTTCTATCCAGAGGGAGTTTTATGAAGGAGTGTTTGAGTGTCTGTATAACCCAATGCAAACACTGTGTATGTCAGAGAAATCAACGGTTCCTCCCCCATCTCTTGTTCAGTTGTGATAATGAATCAGGTGTAACACCTCTGAAGTCTAATCCAGTGAGACATCTTATTTCCATTGCCGTGATGCCTGATAGCGGCACAGTTCCATTCTGTTGCTGTACTATTATTATCATCTGGTATTAAAGCGTATGCTGGTTGGAAAAGGTTGCAGGAGTTCTTTGGATTCTTAAATTACTACATATTAAGGTTGCAGATATATTCTCTGTAAGAATTTATATTCATATACATGCTTCATATTAATGATTGTTATTATGGACTGAACTGTGATATATTCCAGCAGGATATTCAGATCTAACATTGACTTTTTTCACACTTGTCACTCTTTCACTTGTCCAAGGTGACTATAGGAAACACACGAGTCAAAAATAAAAACAGCTTGTCCTGCATTATAAGAACCCACAACCAATTTATACTCTTTGTGCAGCAGGCAGGTGCTCCATAAGACCAGGAGTATTATAGCACACCAAGACCATGTGCTATATACTGTAGTACATTTGCATTGTTGCCTTCTTTCTCCCAGAAGGAAAACAAATTACTTTGCAAATTATTCTATTCCATCAGCTAACTGGCTTTTAAATAACAGTGATAGTGTTAATATGTAGGGTAGGGTAAACTGTGTATTTTTATATTTTTTATATACATGTGTGATCTTTTTCTCTGTTTTTAAAATGTATTTATATATCAATCTATATATCACTGTTGTATTTTGTATTTATTTATTTATTTATTGCTGGGCTTTCTTAGCTGTTTTTGAATACTGACAGATCTTAGCCAGAGTGTGGAATGTGTGTGTGTGTTTCTTTTTATGCAGCTGTGACCAATTGTCTGCAAAATGAATTGCCCTTAAGGGATAAATAAAGACATCTGAATCTGAATCTGAAATTGTTGTAATATGGTTAGAAATATTGTTGCTGTTAAGAGATGTGCTGCCTATCTAACACCTGCTGTTTGCAGACAGGTAATAATTTTGTTGTCATGGTGATTCTTGTTCAGTTTTTTTGGACTTCTGCATCTAAATGTGAACTTAGCTCTGAATAGGGCAACAGGACTTACTATGGATTGATCACTGGAAAAAATCCAAATCTTACCAAGTGTATTTTTTTTTTATTTCTAGTCCAAATATCTCATCACACTTACTGTAAGACATAATCACCTGAAGAGTAACTTTAATTACATTTGTAGTAATTTATTCATAGACAATAAATCAAAATATTATTTCAGGAAACCTTGCCAAGATCCTTTCCACTTGTTACATTGACAGCTTTTTTGTTCTTCATTCAGGCAAACATATCTTATATTACTATATTTTTTTTTTATTTATTCTTTTTAACTTATAATTTTTTCCAGTGTTCTTATAGATCTTTTGTTGACTGAATGTACTCTTGTTATCTACTGATTTAATGTTATTTATTCACACCAAGTATCCATCTCTTGTTAATCAAACTGGATAAAACTTTGATGTTCAATGGGTGAAGGCGGGGTACACCCTGTATGAGTCTCCAGTTCATCTCTCTCACATTCACACCTATGGACAATTTAGATTAACCAATTAACCTATCAGTGCATGTGTTTGAATGGTGGGAGGATAGATAGATAGATAGATAGATAGATAGATAGATAGATAGATAGATAGATAGATAGATAGATAGATAGATAGATAGATAGATAGATAGATAGATAGATAGATAGATAGATAGATAGATAGATAGATAGATAGATAGATAGATAGATAGAGCCTTTATTGTCATTTTGCATATGTTCAAAATGAAATTTTAGCATCTCCTTCAGTGCAGCCTTAAAATAAGTTATAAATAGGTAAAATATGTTATATAAAATAAGTGTACAATAAAAAAGGGGATAAAAGGATAAAAAGGATTGCACAATAACCCATAGTATGACCGATTAAAAATGTACATTAGTGCCTGGTGTGGTCTGTGGAAGAAACTGTTTTATAGGAAACTGGAGTACCTGGAGAAAACCCACGCAGACACGGGGAGAACATGCAAACTCCACACAGAAAGGTCTGGTGTGGGAATTGAACCAGGGACCTTCTGTCTGTGAGGAACAAGTGCTAACCACTGTACCACTGTGCCAGTCATAACCACACACACACTGTAAAAATCCATATCTTAGCAAGTGTATTTTTCTCATTTCTAGTCCAAATATCTGATCACACTTAACAAAAAGACATAATCACCTAAAGAGTAACTTTTCAGTGAGTTATATGAACTGATATTTAGCCAATAGTTCGAGAAATCTTACCAGGATATTTTTTTGATTTTTTCCAGTGCAGGTTTCCTTCACTCGGCAAAGTTGTTTTAAAAGAGACTTGTTGTTTTCATAAGATTATTTTTTATTCTTTATGAGAAGTTACTCTGTAAGTGTTTATGTCTTACTTTAAGTGTGATGATGTTTTATAGTGATATAGGAAGTTATTTTTAGATAACAGAGCTTGAAAATGTTGTTTCAAGAAATTTTACAAAGATAAATATTACTTGTTCCATTAACAGATGTTATTGTCATATATATATATATTATTTTTATTTATTTATTTATTTTAATTTTATTTTTTTATTTTTGGCTTAATTCAAGGTTGTTTTACTTTTTTGCTTTATTCAAATAACCTATGTAGTATAACTTGTTATGAATACTTGCATAATTATAATACTGTTGGTTGTTTGGTTGAGGCAAATAGAGGGAATTTTCTTCTATTGTTATTTTTTCCTGATTTAATATTAAATTAATTATGTACAATAGAGAATACAAAATATGTAATCCATGATTCTAAGGCCAATAGACACTTAAATTGTATCACAGATGAAAATCAGATTCTCTCCTTTCTGTTTACCCTGCTCTGCTTTTGTTAATCTACAACATTGTCCTCGGGTGGTCTGTAATTCCCTTATTCAAATGAACTATGCAGCTGGCACAACCCAAAGCATGGCCTGGTTATTACATCAGCCGTCACTAGACTGTACAAAAAGAGAAAGGAAAGAAAAGAAGAGTAATGAGGACTGTCTCACTATTTCTAGATTAAATTTGGGCTGATTATGTTCATCCCATGATAAATGAACAGGATCTTTTGTCAATTCTGAAACTTAGACAGAGGTTGAACATTAATGGTGAAATCACAGCAGACTTTAGCAGATTTACTTCTACTCATGAGCTTCACAATATTAAAAAGTGAGAGTGATGGTAACAATGCCCCATGGAATAAACCTTTTACAAGGATTATTCTAGTGTAGTGTTTTTCAACTGTATTGGTAGAAATGAATTAACTCATACTTTATATATAATTAAGTAGACATATTTAACTCAATTATAATTAGGCCTAATAGCGGTTGGTTAAGATCTACCTCTTTGAGTCTTCTCATTGTCTTTTCATTAATTTAATATCACAATCATAGTTTACAATCAGTTATAGTATTACAAAATATTAAAGTGAGTCCTAAAATACAGTCTAAGTCTGGTCTCTAAGTGTACATGTCCTGAATGGCCACATAACACAAAGGGGGGGGGGGGGGGGGTTCAGACACACAGTCTATAACACCTTTCTGTCGACCCCTCCTTCTTCAGATGTTATCTGTCCATTGGTCAACTCCTGAAGGATTGTTGGGTGTCGGCTTCTTCTGGAGGCTTCCATTTTTTTGTTCCTATTCTAATCTAATTCAACCCCCCACCAGGCCAAGGGACATCCCAAACTGTGTTGACCTTAAACTCCCCAAAATGTTACATTTTATATCAAACATTACTTTAACATTCATATCTTTGGTCCCATTGTAATTGTCCCAACATATACCGTAATTTCCGGACTATAGAGCGCACCTGTATATAAGCCGCACCCACCTCATTTTAAGAGGAAAACCGATTTTGTACATACACAAGCCACACCTGTATATAAGCCGCATGTGCCCACATTAAAACTGTCACGGATCGGGGTGAGGTGAAAGGAGGACTCCATTGCACAGTACTGAAGGGCAAAATAATTTAATAACAAAACAACATAAAAACAAGACAAACACAACCTGGGGGTGGACGGCCAGAGTCCGTGGTGATGATGAGTGTCCGGGTTATGGTGATTGGGGAGATGGAAGCAAAAGTCCGGGTTATGGAGGTGACATATCTGAATGGTCCTGCACTGGCAGCTACAAGCCTTACTGCTTATATAGCCACCGATTAGGAACGGCTTGCAGCTGCGCAGTGCAGGACCAGGTGAGTGTGGAGATTGGGGGAAAGGTCACTGGAGCGGAGGTCATGACAGTACCCCCCCCTAAGGGGCGGCTCCTGAAGCCCCTAAAAAACAAACAAACAAAAAAAACACAAACACCCCCCCCCCCCCCCCCCCCCGTTGTCCAGAGCTCAAAAATAAAAACATTTTTAAGTAGTATTTCACCGAGCAGGGCGGCATGGTAACCTCCTGGTCGGAGTACCCTCTGGGCAGAGCGGTGTGGCATCCTTCTGGGCAGGGCGGTGTGGAAACCCCCTGGGCGGAGTACCCTCTGGGCGGAGCGGTGTGGAATCCCTTCTGAGCAGGGCGGTGTGGAAACCCCCTGGCGGAGTACCCTCTGGGCAGAGCGGTGTGGCATCCTTCTGGGCAGGGCGGTGTGGAAACCCCCTGGGCGGAGTACCCTCTGGGCAGAGCGGTGTGGAATCCCTTCTGGGCAGGGCGGTGTGGAAACCCCCTGGCGGAGTACCCTCTGGGCAGAGCGGTGTGGCATCCTTCTGGGCAGGGCGGTGTGGAAACCCCCTGGGCGGAGTACCCTCTGGACAGAGCGGTGTGGAATCCCTTCTGGGCAGGGCGGTGTGGAAACCCCCTGGCGGAGTACCCTCTGGGCAGAGCGGTGTGGCATCCTTCTGGGCAGGGCGGTGTGGAAACCCCCTGGGCGGAGTACCCTCTGGGCAGAGCGGTGTGGAATCCCTTCTGGGCAGGGCGGTGTGGAAACCCCCTGGCGGAGTACCCTCTGAGCAGAGCGGTGTGGCATCCTTCTGGGCAGGGCGGTGTGGAAACCCCCTGGGCGGAGTACCCTCTGGGCAGAGCGGTGTGGAAACCCCCTGAGTAGGGCGGCGTTGAACCCTTCCGGGCGGAAGACCCTCAGGACTGAGTGGCCTGAGAGGTCTGGGTTGGTAGCAGGAGCAACTGGACTGGTCTGACTGAGGACCAAGGAGACTGATTGGGTGGGGTCACCACGGACTCTGGCTGAGACAGGAACAAGACAAAACGAAGAAACGGGCAACAGGCAGGGACAGGAAACAGGCAGGCAGAAACGAACAACAAGCAAGGACAGGGGACAGAAACCAGCAACGGGCAACAGGCAGGGACCAGGGACAGAAGCCAGCAACGGGCAACAGGCAGGGACAGGGAACAGAAGCCAACCACGGGCAACAGGCAGGGACAGAAGCCAACCACGGGCAACAGGCAGGGACAGGGAACAGAAGCCAACCACGGGCAACAGGCAGGGACAGGGAACAGAAGCCAACCACGGGCAAGAGTCAGGGACAGGGGACAGAAGCGAGCAACGGGCAAGAGTCAGGGACAGGGGACAGAAGCAAGCAAACGAGCAAGAGTCAGGGACAGGAACAGACAGAAAAGACCAACGACAGACCAAGACCGACGAAAAGACACAACGCCAGGCGACAGGACAACTAGCCAGAAGACAAGACAACTAGCCAGAAGACAAGACAACAAGCCAGAAGACAAGACAACAAGCCAGAAGACAAGACAACAAGCCAGAAGACAAGACAACAAGCCAGAAGACAAGACAAATAGCCAGAAGACAAGACAAATAGCCAGAAGACAAGACAAATAGCCAGAAGACAAGACAAATAGCCAGAAGACAAGACAAATAGCCAGAAGACAAGACAAATAGCCAGAAGACAAGACAAATAGCCAGAAACTCGGAACGCTAGCCGGAAACTCGGAACGCTAGCCGGAAACTCGGAACGCTAGCCGGAAACTCGGAACGCTAGCCGGAAACTCGGAACGCTAGCCAAAAACTCGGAACGCTAGCCAGAAACTCGGAACGCTAGCCAGAAACTCGGAACGCTAGCCAGAAACTCGGAACGCTAGCCAGAAACTCGGAACGCTAGCCAGAAACTCGGAACGCTAGCCAGAAACTCGGAACGCTAGCCAGAAACTCGGAACGCTAGCCAGAAACTCGGAACACTAGCCAGAAACACGGAACGCTAGCCAGAAACACGGAACGCTAGCCAGAAACACGGAACGCTAGCCAGAAACACGGAACGCTTAGAAAGCGACACAGAACGCTAGAAAGCGACACAGAACGCTAGAAAGCGACACAGAATCGCTAGAAAGCGACACAGAACGCTAGAAAGCGACACAGAACGCTAGAAAGCGACACAGAACGCTAGAAAGCGACACAGAACGCTAGAAAGCGACACAGAACGCTAGAAAGCGACACAGAATCGCTAGAAAGCGACACAGAACGCTAGAAAGCGACACAGAACGCTAGAAAGCGACACAGAACGCTAGAAAGCGACACAGAACGCAAAGACACAGAACGCAGAGACACAGAACGCAAAGACACAGAACGGGACAGAGACACAGAACGGGACAGAGACACAGAACGGGACAGAGACACAGAACGGGACAAAGACACAAAACGCTTAAGCCAGGAACACAGAACGCTTAAGCCAGGAACACAGAACGCTTAAGCCAGGAACACAGAACGCTTAAGCCAGATACACAGAACGCTTAAGCCAGATACACAGAACGCTTAAGCCAGATACACAGAACGCTTAAGCCAGGAACACAGAACGCTTAAACCAGATACACAGAACGCTTAAACCAGATACACAGAACACTGGGCAAGAAAACACAGAACGCTAGGAAGGAACACAGAACGCTAGGAAGGAACACAGAACGCTAGGAAGGAACACAGAACGCTAGGAAGGAACACAGAACGCTAGGAAGGAACACAGAACGCTAGGAAGGAACACAGAACGCTAGGAAGGATATACAGGGCGCTAGGAAGGATATACAGGGCGCTAGGAAGGATATACAGGACGCTGGGCAGATAAACTGAATGTTGGGGCAGGGAAACATAACTAACTGGGAAATACACAGACAGGGACAGAACGCAAGACTGGACAGACTTTAGACAGAACAAAACGGGGAAAACTAAAAACAAAAAGGGTCCCTTCAGCACTGGCGGAGTCCAGATGGTGGCAGGACCATTCTGTCACGGATCGGGGTGAGGTGAAAGGAGGACTCCATTGCACAGTACTGAAGGGCAAAATAATTTAATAACAAAACAACATAAAAACAAGACAAACACAACCTGGGGGTGGACGGCCAGAGTCCGTGGTGATGATGAGTGTCCGGGTTATGGTGATTGGGGAGATGGAAGCAAAAGTCCGGGTTATGGAGGTGACATATCTGAATGGTCCTGCACTGGCAGCTACAAGCCTTACTGCTTATATAGCCACCGATTAGGAACGGCTTGCAGCTGCGCAGTGCAGGACCAGGTGAGTGTGGAGATTGGGGGAAAGGTCACTGGAGCGGAGGTCATGACAAAAACATGTAACACAAGCACAAAATTAACCCAAACCCGACTTCAAGTCCCGCGAATGAAACTAAATGCCCTTCATTAAAGTCCACAGTCCAAAAATCACAGCCGGCAAAATGAAGGGAAAATGACACTTAAGGTTTGATGCAGACCTGCAGAGTCCGGGTCCCGTTGAAAGTAATCCAAGGGAAAAAAAAGTGTATATTTCCAAAGGTAAGAGAGGGAAAAATATATATCCACTATTGTCCGCCGCATCCACAAACAGGTGGCTGGTCGCCGCCTCGCCTCATCTATCGCAGAGTCAGCGATAACTTTAATCTTTGGCAGAGAGTTCAGGTCAAACTCCTCCGTGCCAACGTGCAAAAAAAATCCACAGGGTCTGGTCGAGCCTCTGTCTTCTCTCACACACCGCCGCGGGTTTTTCTTTAAGCAACTTTTTACCCCCTCTTCACCTGTCCGTCACCTTTACCGGTCCCACTTAAACCCGTCACCCCGCGTTTGTTCCGCCCCTCCTTTTTCATTCAGTCTTCCTCGACGCATATATTCCACCGGTCTAAATCTTACCTTTTCTACTCGAGCGCTGCTGGCGGCCGTTAGAAAAATTACATAAATTGGCCGCATCACTGAATAAGCCGCAAGGTTGAATGTTTGGGAAAAAAGTAGCGGCTTATAGTCCGGAATTTACGGTAATCTTTTTGAGACACGGCACATAGTTTTACGTTACAATAATCGCAAGGCACACCACCAAATAAAAACATCACAAACAGTATATTTACTAAAATATAATGTTAATATAGTCTCAAATGACTGACTTAGTGGGAAACCTAAGCCTGTTTAGTTGAACTCATAGCTGATAGTATTCTTGCAGAAATCGAAAAAAGACATGGGACATTTGGAAAAATAAAGCTGACAGGGGTGTGTCAGTAACCCCTGCCCCAAACAGAACCCTGGCTTACAAATTGAAGAATGTACGTAGAAGAAATGCCAAACTCTGGTGCATTCTCTCTAAATGAGAATGTGAACTTGGGTCTAGCCGTCTAACTATCCCAAATGCATCATGAGTGGGGATGACCGCATTCATAAAAATAGTGTCTCCTCTGCCTGAAATAACATGACATACAATTTCAGTGACTCCAGTGCATCAGCTGATTGTTTTCCAGATACAGTTGCAACTCGTTGTTGAATTGGATATTTTGCCAAAAATAACCGATACAGAGGCTACAGAGAATGTAATATACAAATATATTCTAATTCTTATTCTTATTCTTATTCTTATTCTTATTCTTATTCTTATTCTTATTCTTATTCTTATTCTTATTCTTATTCTTATTCTTATTCTTATTCTTATTCTTATTATATGCTACGAAATAACACATTTCTTGCCTGGTGTGGAACCAAATAATGAAATTAGCGCCCTTAAACTCTTTTTAGTGTTTTTTATGAATTATCCATGGAGCTGTCAGGAAGAAAAAGTGTTTTATATAACAAGCAGAAGCTCCAAAATTTCAACTTGGCAGGTAGGGGAGCGTCGATCACACCTGTCAATCAAAACCTAGAAAGATGGAAATGAGTTTCTGTTTCACAGGTTGTCCACCAGAGCACTCATCAGATGGTCCAAATAAAATAAATGAGACCTGAGTCACACTTGTTAAAAACACACTGACTTTTTCCAGTAGTTTTTACTCTAAGGAATGGCTGAGTTGTGTTTGTTTAATAGATAGCAACATTACTCAAAAAGTTACAAATGGATTTCACTTACATTTTCAGGAAATGTTAAAATAGGAACAAGGAAGAACTGATTACATTTTGGTGATGATCAGTCGAGAAATTTGTGGGAAAAAAAGTATGAATATGAGATTTAAAAAAAGCCCTATGAGAAAAGCATAAACATGAGATAAAAAGTCATAGTTATGATAAAAAAGTCAAAATATGAGATATAAAGTTCAAATTATGAGATAGAATTTGAAATTATGACAGAAAGTCAGAACTATAAAATATAATTTAAGATTAAAAATCTAAATTATTAGATAAAAAGTCATATTTGTAGGAAAAATGTATGAATATGAGATTTTTAAAAAGTCACAATTATAATAAAAAGCCAAATTATGAGATAAAAAGTTACAATTGTGAGATATAAAATCAAAATCCTGAGATAAAATTCCAAATTATGACAGAAAGTCAGAACTATGAAATACAATTTGAGATTAAAACGCAAAATTATGAGATAAAAAAGTCACATTTTTTGGGGGGGGGAAAGCACGAATATGAGATTTTAAAAAGTCGTAATTATGATAAAAAAATGTATGTGATAAAAAGTAATACTTGTGGAATTAAAACCCTCATCGATTTAAAGTCATAAATATCAGTCCTATATATAACATCGAAATCGTGAGATAACAAAAAAAACCCTAACTATGAAATACAATTTGAGATTAAAACTCAAAATTATGAGATAAAAAGTCACATTTGTGGGAAAAAAAAAACCATGAATATGAGATTTTAAAAAGTCGTAATTATAATAAAAAGCCAAATTATGTGATAGAAAAGTCATACTTGTGGAATTCAAACCCTTATAGACGTAAAGTCATAAACATGAGTGCTTCATTTCTGACATCATCAGTCTTATAGTTGTGTTCCTGTGTCCAGTGGAAACATTCAAACCCTGCTGTGTCCATTGTCTTCCTCGTGGACTCCATCCAGTTTCCACGCCTCCTCAGGCACCTGTGCAGAAACAGTGCGCCCACACCTATGGCCCACCCCACACCTGTCGTGGCCGTGCAGGAGGCTGGTCGTGGGGCTGCTCCTCCTTATATGGTCTCAGTTTCCTTCCCGGAGCCTCAGTTGGATGAAGCAGACAGAAGCGGAGCGCGCGCCACCGCACTCCCGCACCTTCCGCAGCACGAGCTCCGCTGCGCTCTGCCGCTGCACAACACTCAATGTTTGCAAGAAAAAACAATAACGATTACAATGTTATGAATAAAGTCGTGACACCGGTGGAATACGGATGCTTTTATTTCCCCGTTTGATGAATTCTCTCGTGTTTTTGCATCAGTCTGTGGAATGGTCTGCTACGGTTTTCTCTCTGGGGTCGTTTCCACTTCAGCATGGGAACTGCGGTGTCCAAAAGAAAGAATCTGAGGAGTGATGCGATATCTTCTGTGGCCGCAAAAGTTCGGTAAGTGTGCCCGGTTGTGTGTTCTGACTGCCGGTGTCTTCCTGATGGAGCCACCGGAGGAGCGCGCGGGAGCTGTTAAAGCCGGTACTCAAAGGCAAATATATAGAGAAAAAAAAAATCGCAATTATGAATTAATTCTTAAGGGAACATTTCCATGTGTCTAAATCTTTGCAATATTATTTTGTTTATTCATTTTCCTCCATTTATTTATTATTATTATTATTATTTTAAATTTAGATGGTTTTCCTGCGTGGAGCTTCTCTACACCGTTTAGTTTTTCCTTATTGATTCATAGCTCTTTATTAAAGTTCACTCTAAATATAAATATTGACCTCACACATTTTTTATATGATTAAACCCTGTGTAAATAGTATGCATTAATTTGCAATAATTATGTCCAGATGCATTAGTATTCCTACATCTGAACAACACTTAATGCAACCTTTCATATGTCATCTTTCAACTTTCATACATAAATATAAAATATATGTATTTTAACTCATGGTTTAGCTTCTATTAAAGAAGTTGGTGTAATGTAAGAATGAAACATGTATGAATTTATCATACATAAAAAAACATGCTTTCTGACTCCTTAACATTATGTATTACCTTTGGATTCATCACTATAGGATCAGATATGACTTGACAGATATGACTTGACAGATATGACGAGAAAACAGTAGGAAATAATATTGTTTGTAGCACCAAAATAATGAAAACAAAGTGCAAAAGACAGGTAGAACATTCTAGAATGAAACAGAACCTGCTTTTTTTCTATTGATTGTTCTCACATGAACAGTTTGTCTGGTTGTTCTGTGTTAACATTTTAATTGTATGTTATATTATATTGTGTTAATCTAGTGTAATTTATGTTAATATACACAGTCATTTTCACTTATATCCCATTAACATGGTAATCACATCTTTACTTCAGGAATCCATAAAGATTTTTGTTCCAATTTCCACATGATTTAACCTTTCTTAAATCATTTATCACCATTTATTATAATATCATTCACTGAGTTTAGCATTTTTTCCAGTGAAAACCACATATTTTGCTGTGATCTTGAACATATTCATAAAAATCAAATGCTATTATATCAAAACAGTAAAAATGTGACTTTGTCAGTAAAATATATCCTTAACTGAACATAAACCTAGTGTGTCCATCCAGTCTCATTGATCCAACTCCATTAGTTTTACTAGTGAGTCAATGTTGTAGAAGATGACTGTGTTTCCACGGTAACTACATTGGTGTCACAAACTGTATTTTACACCAATTATTGATTTATTGTATTGATAGGACCAGTGGATCAATAATAGGGGTTTGTATTGGTTAGAATTTGGCGATACGATATAAATCACAATACTAGGATCATGATACGATATATTGCGATATATCACAATATTGTTCACAAGACATTTTTTGTATATTTTGTTTCTTTCTTCATTTTTTTGTAAAGATTATTTCCTGTAAAAATTATACCAGAAAGAAGCACAAATGCTAAACAATATTGATTTGATCAGAACAGAATCTAATGCTATATCACAAAAACTTCAAAGATAAATGATGTTTTACTGACATTATATTGATGATCCTGCTCAAATGTCCATATTTTATTAGTTGTGAAAGTAATGTATTGTGGGCGGTCCTTGAATCATACAAGATCGTAACATTATTTATGTGCCATCCCAACATCTGCCTCTTTTAGACGGTATAAATAATGTTACATAAAAAAAAAAGAACCATCACCATGTCTGCAAAAAATAAATGAATAAATACATAAATTATAATGACACAGTACTTTTTAATACAGTAATGTGAAAAGAAAAATCATGATATATTGCGGAAACAATATTTTCTTACACCCTTAAATCAGTATATACTTTTGGTCTTAATTATACTTGTTTGACTCGTGGTTTTATTGTGTATTTTATTCATATTCATCTGGATTTGTGCTTATTAATCGGAGACACGATCATCCGTAGAATCTCTCTTTTTTTTTTTTTTACCAACTAAACTCTGTAATAATCTTGTGACTACTTCTAATGATGACATTTAAATTGAAACATGTGAGTCATGCCATGAAAGGTCTTGATGTCATGGGTGTCAGGATCACAGTGTTCTCAGTCCAAAGGCTACAGGATGACTAATATTCACTGGTAGCAGATGCGCTTGTTTCGCCCACTTGCTGACCTCTACAGATAGTCTTCTAAAGTTGCCATCATATATGATCTTCTTTCTTCATCCATGCAGATGTACAAATGTGTGACCTTTCTCCTTATACTTACAGTCTGCACGAGCACATACTCCAGCCTCATTTATCTCTGTCTTTCTCAGTTTTTTTTTTTTTTTTTTTGCCTTAGTCATTTTTATTTATTTATTTATTTGTTTTTTTACACCTCACACTTAAGTCTCCATAAATCACACCTATCGCAGCCAGCATCGCAGACACGCGTGTGGACTGCAGCCAAGGTACAACCGCCCGTGTGCGCACTTCACATTCTATCAGTGATCATGAGCTGCACTACATTTGACAAGGAGTTTAATAGCTCTCACTGCACAATAGCACTTTACTGAATATGCTCCCTCTGAGCTGAGCTGGGATTAGTGGTGTCTGGATGTTGCTGGATGATCTCAGTTTATCTGTTGTGCAGTGAATGAACCGGGTCTGAGCTGTTTCACCTTTCTTTAACAGATCCAATCCCACATCTTTGTCTTTGGCTGTGTGTGAATAGCAAAGCAATGGAGGGATTATTCTGTAAGGGAGCATTTTTAATGGGATCCACTTGTTCTATTACTCTCTTATCCCTAAATAGTCACTTTCCCCCCTCAAATCATTGTATATAGAGCTGTCGAATGATAATTTAAAAGAAAAATCTGATTAATCACTGGTTTGCTATGGATCGATTTTAAATATCATTGATTTTCATCTAAATTGCTTGTATTTTATTTTGGATCAGCAAACTCAAGAAGGAGTCATTCTCCTCTCTTTCCCTTTTCCCGACCACCCCTAATTAATTCATATTGTTTAGCTGCTCTTTACATTTTGTGTCTTTTCATTGTTGTCATTACACTGGTCTACAAGTAAAATGCTTCTGGAATAAAACTAAGGAAATTCTACCACATGTGTGTTACTGATAAAGAAAACTCAAGTCTTAAATGTTGGTTGGCTCAAGTTTCCAAGATAAGTCTTGGGTCAAAATGTGAAATTCTTAGAATTAACAAGAGAATAGGTTTTAGTCCAAAGGAAAATTGTTCAAATATTCTTCAAAACACTGTCTACACATTATGATCCATTCACTTTACAGGTTCTTTCTAGTGGAATATTTACAAATCCATCGTATACATGTACATAAACCGCCATATATGTGGAATAACACACCATCTTATATATTAAAAACATGAGCTAACCAACACTAAAGTCATTTGTTTTTGATTCATCTTATTAAAGTATGTACGATTTATCACATTTAATGTCTGAAGCAGATACTTTATAAAAAAAGTGTAGCGCAGTGATTGTTGTTTGTCATTACTCTGTCATTGTTGCTTCTGGTTTATGTTTGTCAGATTTATATCTTGTTGTTTCTTGTCCACAATGTATGCATGTATGTATGATCAAGTGTTTCACACTAACAAGAGTAAGTGACAGAACACAAAACCTCAGCTGAAAACAGCATCGAAGGCCAGCTCACAACATTGGTCATAGAACATGCTAGATTTGTTGTATTTTACTGTCGATAAGGGAGAGTCTCCTGACTGTCACATATGAACATCCTTGCACAAAACACCTAATGCAGAAAACATGTTTCCTGGCAAGAAAACTATGGAGAAGACATCTGGACAGCAAAAAAAAACACCATGAAAACTAGTGACATGCAAATTTAAAGTGCAACTTCTTAACAATTTTTTTCCTCTGCATTTAACATTTCCAAGATTTTGTAAAATAAGATTTTCCACATTGATTATCTAAAAATCAGTTTTTATATCTCACTGAAAAGTTTCTCTTTAGGTGATTATGTCTTATTTTAACTCTGAGATATTTGGTCTAGAAATGAGACAAATACACTTTTCTTATCTGTAATTATTTTGGTCTATTCATCCAGCCCATGGTGTCTTCACCGGACAGTGAGACCATGGCCCGGGACCAGGAGAAGAGATGACTACCTGAGACCACACAGTTAACGTTTGACAATTTTACCACAGACTTTGGGGGGGTGGGGGGGGGGTACGTAGATTGTTTATATTGGTCGCCACAAATTATACAGAGCGGGCTTGGTCTGTGGGAATCACTTGTGAAGATAAATCCATATTCCCGGCCCGGTACCAATTGATCAATGGACTGGTACCGGTCTGCGACCCGAGGGTTGGGGACCACTGAACTATAAGAACTGATTTTTTGAACAATAGATCTAGAAAACCTTATTTTGAGAAATCTTACCGAGATAATTTTCACTTGCTCCATTAGAAGATTTATTAATTTTTTTTTGCTTGAATTAAGCAAAAATGAAAAATAAAATCTTGAATTAAGACAAAATAAAAGGAAATTTTCTCTATAAGATTTCTTGAAATCAGATTTTCCAGCTAATTGTCTATAAATAAGTTCTTATATCTCACTCAAAAATTTGTCTTTAGGCAATTGTTTCTTTCAGGGTTTTAGGTTCAAACCTTTTTTATGGCGATTTCTCTGAGTGGCTGTGGTACCATGGTGTTAGCATTTGGTGTTAGCATGTGGTGTTAGAATTTGGTGTTAGCATTTGGCAACTGGCTCATATGGTCAAGAATTATCAGTGATACTTTGTGGTCACTTATCGCTTTCTGACTCAAAGTGAGATTAAACATCAGATTTTTTCGGGTCATATTGTGCCTCCATCTATTTTCCATTATTTATGCAAATTATTTTATCTGTGTATGGGTGGCATCTTGTTGACAGAGGTTGGCTTTGTCTGAGAGGAGGAGAGGAAGCATTTTGGTTCTGACAAACAGGATGAAAGGAAGGACGATGCCAACATAAATCAGCATTTGATTCTGATATGAAAAAGTCTCTTATGCATATTTGTCATTGTAATGGTAATTTGCAGTCTTGGCAGTGTTCTTCTTAAAACACTAAGAGGATTGCTTTATTAAAGAAGACAAAGGTTAAAAAGGTTGATGAAAGCCTTAAGAGATTGCATGTTTTTTTCTTTTACTCTGTTTTTAATTTTGTGTTTAGTGCATTGTTTTTAACTGCTTACCAGCCTTAAATCCTAGTTCTAGGATGTACATGACATCTATCTATAATTCAGCAAATCTCTGTCTGTAGTGTGTCCTCTTTGTCTGTGGAACATCTAACACCTGCACAACTCTACCAAATGATCTGAAATTTGGAGGGTGACTTTCCAGTACTATGGTGGATTGCAGTGAAAATCAATTAGTTTAATATCAATGACATTAAACTAATTTAATTTCTCTTTTTAGCTTTGCCACTCTGAGCATTGCCAAGTCCCGCCCCCTGATTTATCTACAGCTGTGTGCCCCCCCCAACATGATTCTGTCATTCCCACTAACACACACAAAGCGAGCGAGAGAATTGGGTACTGAAAGTCGTTATAGGTATGGAACCGGACCAAACATTAATGCTAATAACCAGACCAAAATCTAACGTGAACACGCAGCTGTTGTTTAATTACACCCTCTTTCACTGTTTAATGGAAGCAAGCGGCGGTGCAAACAACAACATGTCAAAGGCACAGGTGAAACGTACGGTTACAGTTCACAGGAACTTCCAGATGCTTCCATATGCTACAGGTGTTAAAACCATTTACATGTAAAGGCTGGAATACGACAGATTTAATGAAGCAGCTGGTGACACAGTGTTTACTGTTAACCTCTGTGAAGAGCTAAGTAGCCTAGCAATGTGCTAATAGCAGTAGCCTAGCACTGTGCTAATAGCACACTTGGGAATGACAGACCTAAGAGATAAATGTTCAGAGCAGTTACTGTGCAGATACTGGACCATGACCATGTATGTGATTTCCTCAACGGGTGACATGAGATGTTGTGCTAGCTTAATAATAATAGGTTAATAATAATAATGATGATGATGATAATAATAGCTTAATTTGAGTGTGTGTGTGTGTGTGTAGCAAACAATCTCACATTTTCTACAGTCTCTACACTACTTATTTTAATAAAACATATATACAGCGCCCATATGAATGCACCTCCACTTGTTACACATCATATGAAAGTGAACAAACTTATCTTTCTGAATATATAAGCCACTCTGAAGTGCAACAGTAACATGCACAAAAGTTGCTGTTGCAACTATTCTGCATGTGCATGGCTTTTGAAGGCTGTCATCTGATCAGTCAACTATCGATGTTCCAACACATAAGGTCACATTTATAAGCTGTGGAGAACACCATGATGTATGACAATGGGAGTTTTTGGACCAGAATACTAGATTGTACTTTATTTTAGTACTGATAATGGTAATTTATTTATTTTTTATCAATTTTGAAGCATTCAACAGTTATTAATTGTTTTCTCCAAACACTTCCAAATATAGCCACTTTGGAAAAACTGATAATTCCCCAAATTTCCACTCTGTAAAATGCATAAACACAACCACAATCAACTCTGAACTACAAAGTGACAAGACATTGATCTGGTGGTAAATGTATTTATTTATTTATTTACGCATTTGGCTGATACTTTTATGTAAAGCGATTGACAGGGGAAAGCGACAAATCAGGCTCTCTGAACAACAAAATACAAAATTAAAAGCAATACAAAACTGCAGTGCAATTAAAACAAGGGACACAAAAAAACACAGTAGATAAAAAAAAATAAATAAATAAAAACAGCTGTGCAGATAAGAGTACCAAGTAAAAACGATCCAAAAATGTAATAGAAATAAACTAAAAGTGGTAGTACAGGAGGTGCTTTGTGTTGTATTGAAGTAGTGTGTTTCAGTCCATACCTACCAAATGCAGCTTTATACAAAAAAATCGGAGGGAGAAAAATATCCAAATGTATTTGTGTTTCTATGGGTGCTTTCACACCTACACCATTTGGTTTGCTTTAAGCGGACTAGAGTTCGCAACACCTGCAGGTCCGGTTCGTTTGGGCTGGTGTGAAAACGGACCAGTTTATTTTGGTCTGCACTAAAGGACCGTACCGAGACCTCCTTTTCGAGGTGGTCTCGGTCCAGTTCCAAGCGGATTCTGGAGCGGTTCGCTGCTGGTGAGAACGCTGACTGGCCTCGATTCAGCCCATCTCTTTTATGGAGCAGTCTTTTTGACCTACAGAAGCTTCCGTAGCAAGCAGAAAAATGCGAAAATGTGTTCAAAGGAAAAGTTGGTTCAGGTTTAGGAGCGTAGTCTGTTTTCTGCGATCATGTCTCGCAACACGTCTTCTCTGCGCCAAAAACAAACGCATAGTGTTGTCGTGGCGGATGCGAGCTTCATGCTGGAACAACAGCAGTAATTGTTCTTGCTGCACAAAGCAGTGATAAAAATATATTGAAACAAAAACAAGCAGAAGACCACAGTTCATTGTTCAGAAAAAAAAACAAATCCGACTGAGGTTTTCTTCCGGGATTTTCCCTCTGCACAAGCTGCACCAATCAGCTTTCGTCTACGTCACCCAAAGTGCAGTATTTTCCAAATATAACACCCACAGTGGTTGGTCCGTTTGCAAAAAACACTGGTGTGAATGTGAACCGAACCATTTGAGAACTGCAACATTGTAACAACTTTTGGGCCCAAACGAACCAGTCTACCGAACTAACAGGTGTGAAAACAGCCTACAGTCTACATCTTTTTAACCTGTCAAATAAACAGCAAAAGTGAGTATTTTAGTGTGTTACCTTTCCAAAAATCCCATTCTTTTATCTGTACTCTAAACAGTTGAAGAACAACTGCCATTTTAATTTGGAGAGATAATTTTCAGATTGGTAATTAAAGGGACATGAGTGGAAAATGTGTTTTTCTTGTATGTCCTCCTCTTGAAGTACTTTAGTGATGGCCCGGTTACATTCCTATCCTGTTTCTGACAAATCTGTGCAAAACAGCGAATCAAACTCAGGCCGTCTGCTTTGATCAGCATCGTAAACTAGAGATTACAAGCACTTCAAAGCTAACGTCATCTTTAATATTTCAAGAATGTTTGAGTCAGTCGTGGAAAGAACTGCACAGCACAACAGTTTTCAGGCTTCAATAAGTTTCCCCATTGGTAAAAATGTGATTTCATGGCCTCTTTCCCATAAGACTGTGTGACCAGCAGCGACCTTGTCCTCATCACTGCACAGATTAGCACCAGCCACGGTCCAGTGTGTGCACTATAAACCATCTGGGTCCTGTCTCTAATGCATCCACCTGTCAAAACCATTAGTGGGAAAAACCATACAGTGAATATGAGCATTTGAAGATGCGTCTGATGGATATTAATGATAGTGTTCTTCATGTTAGGTGGGTTAAAGCGGAGGTGTCAAACTCATTTTAGTACAGCGCAATATGGTCTCATCAGTAAAATGATAATATATGAATATAAAAAATATCAAGTGCAAACTTTTCTCTATATTTTAGAGAAAAAAATGTATTACAGTATGAAAATCTTTACATATACAAGCCCCATTCAGCCCAATATGATCTCAAATGACTAGTAAAATATTAACATGTGTTAATATATCATATATTATGTGATAAAATCTTCTTAGGTCAAACTTAAAATTTTAAAATCCTTTTTTTAATTTCAAACATCTGTAGCACCAAAACTATTGGTTGAATTCATATCAAATTTGGTTTATAGATTACCTGTGACTCAGAATAGATGTCATTTAGGGAAAAATAGGTCACATTTTTTTATGAATTCTTTTTCTTCTCGCATTTTGTTATAATGTCTATAAAAAATGTCTATAAAAACATCAAAGACATAAAGTCATCAGTTGGATTAATGGCTAAATAAGCAACTAGAACCATTTCTTGAAATTACACTTGGTTCTCTTAAAACATTTCAGATTATTACATTTTTTTTTGTAATGGATAGTTGGTAAATGTCAACATTTTCATGTTTGTTTCTACTAAAACAAAGAAATAATTGGATTTGTCATTATTTATGGGTTTTTGTGATGAAACTTTACACATCTGACCCAATGGAGATTAAATTGGACTGAACAAGTCTTTTGAACTAATATGATTTTTACTTTCTTCAGGATAAATGTTGTCTTTCACAAATATATCCCACAGGCCCGATTGGACATTTTGACACAGTTCAGACTTCACACAGTGGTCCAGCTCCCATCATCCATACAAGATTTGGGCCATAAATGTTGTTAGTTTTATTGTGATGTCATGGGGATTGCATCAGTTAAAGCTAATCTAACAAAATATTATGACTTTTGGGCTAGGCAAATTTTATTAGAATGAAGTAAATGTGTTTTACCATTTACACATTTACCATTTTATTAGAATATATACTTGTTATGAAATAGATCCTGACAGAGTAATTTACAGTGGGGTCATTATCACCCTGAATGGATGTATATCTGTATATTGTTTTGCATATCATTTAACTATTAGTGTGTTGACCTGTGTGGATCCATAGTTTGTAGATATGGTAGTTTTTATGCTGTTGTGTATTCGTTCATGCTGTACTACATTTGTTCAGCTGTCATCGCCAAAGCATTGTGGCCATGGCAACATAATTGTAAGTCTATTGTATTCCAAAATTACTAAAATCTGGCAAAAATATTGGTTCTATGGCATTTTTGCTAATCTGTTCCATTACCAAAAATATATTGTTTGTACTGTGAATCCACACACACACACACACACACACACACACTCACATGCACAGATGCACTTTTATAATATTAAACAACTAACAAGAATATAATTTGACTGATGTAAAAATGACATAATTTCTAGATTATTTTATTATTTCTGGAGCAGTGCATTCAGTTTGGATTTAATAACATTAAATAAACACCTACAGGTAGTAGTTCATTGTCAACAGTCATGGTTGCTAATCGGATGAATTCAACCATAGACCTCCTGTCATGATAGGATTTAGTTTTGTATTTGTCTTGTGTCACACTGGAATGGTTTTACTGATCAGGCATGAAGTGTGTTAAAAGCTGCACATTATCCAGGGAAGAACCCTCAAGACATTCGAGATTAATGGACAGCTTTTTTTTTTTTTAGCTTTGCTAAAGCTTCCTCGGACATATGACCTCTGCTGACCTTGGTGATGGCCAGAGGTCCACACAGTATTAGAGAAGCTACTCTTATGCACCACAGTTGATGGGTTTCTAATCAATGCAATGATCATAGCCAAAGAAATGCAGCAAATTTCAACAAATGTGTAAGTGAAAAATAATGTAGCAGATAATTTTTTTTGCTACCTTCATGCACTTTGTAAACATCAGCTGGTTTTGTGTCCTATTCAGGGATTTAGTGAGAATCCTGAAACACCATTTGGCTATAGTACCTGGGGGATACAGGATGTGGGAGGAAAAGTGAGTTTGGAGAGCCACAATACTCATAACTTGTCCAACCTCTTGAGAAATATATTATAGTCATTTAGTGCGAAGGGGCAATAACGCTCTTACCTACTGTCCCTTTAATAAAAGCTGAAATAAGCTCAATATGTCAACAAAAAAGCTCTAACCTCAGTTAAACCTGAGGCTACAAGAAGGTCTGTGCTGCCTCGTGTTTCTTTAGATGACGCTCCAATAGGTGACAAAATGGTGGAGAAATATGTGAATGAACAAAATGTAGAGGCTTTGACTACATGTAATGCACTTTAGCAGTTTGTAATAATTCAGAAAAATTAAACATGAGTGATTATTAGAATCTTCACAGATAACAGTAGGATCCCTCCCCCTCTTATACTTTCCCTCAGTGGTTGTAGTTGTCACTGGGGTAGGTACCATGATCTAAAGCCAAACACTGTACAAAACTGGTTATTATTCCATAGAAGAATTTAGATTATCACCTTTCACCTTTAAAATACCCCTTCATGGTCCATGTCACTGTGATGTCACCATAGTGGGTAGAGGTAGAAGACTGGGAAGCTGACGGCAAACACTGATCACTGTTACTGTTACCCCAAAAACTGCCAAATAGTCCAAACTGAAATATTATTGCATAACTGCTCCTACAAGTGAAAACAATCATAGATGGTTTTGGTTTAGATTGGAATCCAAATTCTTTCACTGTTATGTTTCACTTCATTTTTGTCACGTTTTCAGTGTTGATCAAATGTTATCATTATAATAGGATGTTGTTTATGATATATTTGAGGTTTGTGAAATGTCATTAAATAAACTGCATAATTACCTTTTGTTTTATTGCTGGGTTCCACAAAAGTAGATGAAAATCTTGAACATAATCACTAATCCATTACTACATCTCTTTAATGCAATGTATTCCACATTACTCCTGTCTTGTGACTTTTACATAATTTAGTTTGTCAGCATCTAATAACCATTTTCGGAGGAAAAAACAAAAACATAATTTAACTTTGAAGAAGTAATGCTTTGTCATGTATTATTTCAACAGCTACTCATGTCATTCATCCACACAAAGGAGGTCAGTAGTTTGGGTTGATGTTGTGGTACATTGTGACCCAACATTTTATTTATTCTTGCATTTGTGATGCAGGTTTTTCCTTTAATTTGTCAGCCATCTATTGTTTTCTTTCCCTCTGCCAATTCATGAAACACTTACAGCCTCTTGGGAGATATAGATAATTGCCTGAGTCATGGCCTTTGTTGTCAGCCGAGGGTAACAGAGCAAGTGTCTCTTAATGAAGTCATCACCCTTCTCTCATCAGCCGTATGTGTTGCACTGGGAGATAAAAGCTATAATATCGGACAGTGACACAGAGAAATAACAGCCAGACAGGATGATATGTACATCTAAAAAAAGGACACAAAGTAGATGATGCTGTCTTTTTTCTTTTTTCTAGTTTATTTAACTAACAAATTAATTAGCAAGGGAGTCATACCCAATGGTTAACATACTATATAGAAAAAGAAGCTAAAAAAGAAAAGGATCTTTTGTTTAATTTTTTTCAAGCAGACTATAGACATGTCTATATACTGTAAAATCATAGTAAATACTAATAAAACGGGGTTAAAAATGATTAACTTCCTGTTAATAACGTAGCTATAAGAAGTAGCCACCCCCTTTTGCATTAATGGTATAAGAACTGGAATCATGATCAATATAAATTGGCTTTTTTGACAATAAATTACCATGAATATGCTTAAAGTACAATTTTATTAATTTTTTTTTCCTTTTTTGGTTATATGTAAAAACAAAACAGGACATTTTTCACTCCATTACTGTTGGTTTAGTCCAGTTTTGTAGGTTGATGCCACTGTGTGAGTGTGAGTTCATCAATAAAACTCATCTGCACCATTTCCAGATGATATCTTGTATTCTTCTGTCCTCAATAAGCAGAGGAAAATATATTCATTACTCAAACATATGGCATTTAGATGATGGATATCTAGCATGTTTTAAGGTCATTGAGCTGCTGAATATGAATGTATTGTGTTTATATTTCAACATATATTATTTTTGCACATGTATATTACAACAACTTGGCCTCATTGAGGACTGATTTTTAACTCCTCAGCTTATGAAGAACTCTGTAATTCTGTAGGGAATCTCCCCAGATGCTGTGACTACACACATTGTACTTATTTAACCTCATGTCCAGTCTCCATGTTACTCTTCACTCTTATCTTTCTATACTCTGATTTCATAAGGAGTCCACGGGTCATATATTCAGTTTTCTTTCATTTAGATAACTATCCAGGCTATAATGATGGCTTATTAAGAGAGAAGAAGGTATAGGTGACTAAATGGCCTACAGTCTTGTCATTGATCTGACTAATGAACGGCTGGTTAACCTCCCAGCGAGTGGAAGGGACATGGAGAGCACAGCAGGGTTACAACTTTAACAAACCTCCACTGGCAGAAGGTGGCGCAGGGTCATCATCTGGGCTGACAGGAACAACTGAGTGATTTCAGATGTAAATTGACAAGTCACTCTATATCTAGTGGTTCATAAAGGCAATGAGGAGATCTTTGTTTTATTATTATGAAGTATTTTCAAATGATTGTCATTTATGTTTCTGCTAGAGTTCAGCTGAATCAATCCAGGCTAGATAATCAAATGTACTCTGCACATTTCAGCAGAGCATTTAACTGTGGTGTTATGTTTTTGGTCTGTGCTTTAAGGTGCATCCAAAGGTTATCTAATTTGGGTTATATTCAGAGTGCAATTTGTTGGGGGGAAATGGGGATGATCAAACCCCCCCCCCCTCTGATTTTTACTTCCCTACTTCTGTATAATGACTTTCATACTTGAGGGGGAAACCAACCAACTGAAATAACAGGCAGGTTATGACACTTTTCTTCCAGCTACAGTATATCCTACATTACTGGCACTATCGTTCACCTGAACCAAACTGCTGGCACTCTGAGATTTCACAACAGTCCCCATGGACTGAGGTGCTGTAAATGTGACAAATTCATGGGCCCCAGCATTTGTCCAGTGGATACAGATTATAAATTGTGAAAATGTGATGCAAGATCCACTTTTTAATAGAGGAATAGAATCAGGAGGTGGATGTTGAAAGTGTGTAAATATTCACTTTTGTTTCATGATAACATTAGTTTGCATTCATTATAAGTCCTCCTCTAAAAAAAAAAAAAAAAACCTGTCCATTAGGGAAAGAATAAGTTAAAACTACAAACAGAAACTGTGTGAAATGTTGGCGAAATGGAGGTAAGCACAGCAGAAAAGTGTAGCAATGTGATGAAACAAACACTCAAATGAATGTATTAATTTTGTAAACAACTTAACCATTTGATCGACCATTTAGTGCCGTTCCAATATATTATAGAACGTTTTTTGCAGTTTGTGGTTAATATATTGTGGTGGGCTTTTGGTTTAGACATACCACAAACAAATGAATCACTTTGATTTCTGGCTGATTATTATCATTATCATTGACATTTCCAGTTGCCATTTATCTGGGTTTCTGAAAAATGCACAGAAGAATAATCAGAAACCTTAAAAAAAAGCTACAACTTTTCCTTCTTTTTAAAATTTAATTTTTTTTGGGTCAGTTATGCAAATCATTTCTGAGAGTATATTCAGGATACTAGTGTTTATATCCCTCCTGGACTTTTTTGAACGATGTTAACTATGTTTAATCATCGAGAGTTTCAAACGCATTACATCTGCTATTGGCAAAACAATGACCTACATCAGTTTTATGCATATTGGCTCATGCAGAATGGAGATGTTTCACTATGGTACTTTAAGATGTCCTGAAGAAGTGAACATTACTCTAAATACCTCAAGATATTAGCAGTCCTGCTCTGCTTCTCCTTGTCATCAGAGTGGATGGGAACCCAAATATTCTTAGTTATAAATCACTGTCTTTGGTTTTTGGCTTTTTAGCAGCAGCAGCAACAGTCTGTTTTCATCCAGTCCACAGCTATAGAAAGCAAGAGTTGTGACATGCTTTGATGTTGCAGCTACGATGACCACATGGTTCATTTAAAAGCAAACACTCACCAACCTGTCTACTGATTGCTACCAGAATAGGGTCACAACTGATCCGTCGGCTGATGTCTCTCTGACAGGGAAACAACAAAGTGTAGAACACATTGACAATTGACATCCAGCTGAAATTAAGGACCATCTCTTTAGACCAAGCAGGCAAAAACTAAGGACAAATCGCACTAACAATGCTAACAGTGATCACTTCACGGAATGAATGAAATCCATAGTCAACACTTATATGAGCAGTTAATGGCCTCTTTTAGAAGACAGTAATAGTGTGGAGTACCTTGGCACAGCTGTGTTCACATGGAAACTGTTCATTCACTGATTCACTTGTCGAGGGCTATCATTCCATCAATTGATTAATCAGACTGAACAACGGATAGTGGCCGATAACACATGTTGAATCAGCTGAAAAGACTGGTAACAGTATTGGTCTATGCATTGCAAGTGCATTATTGTGTGGTACATATCAAAATAAACCACACAAAAATAGATTTTCAATCATTTTTGTACTAAAATATACATGTTTGTGTTGGTTCTGTGGTCGAAAACAACATGTCTGGCATCATAATGTTTGCAGAAACAAACATCATCTGCAGACACCTTTACTCAAAATATGTCCTTGGACACAACAACACCTTTTCCACATTTCTCCCTCAGTCACACTGGTTAAACACTTACTATTAAGATGATGTATTTTTGATTCAGTTAATAAAACATGATAAGCTTAATATGATGGTGACCAGTGACATTTAGTAAGGGATAATGTATTGATCACACGTGACTATCAGAAAAATACGTGCGAGCAATACATTATCCCGCTTGCTTATTCTACAGGTTATTACAGCTTATTACTGCTAATTTTTGAGAAAAGACAGACAATTGAATATTTACTTTCAAAGTGGCTGAATTACTTGCGGAATGATATACTATATTGAATCTGAAGTGACAAAACTCGTTGCCATTGGCAGCGGTTATGGAAAAAAAATCTGCCCGCAGAATGCTGGGGATGTCCATTCAAAGTGAATGGGAGCTGTTGCAACGTACAATAAAATGGCAATGAATGACCCAGTCAAGGTACATTTCCATCACAAGGTGATACCAAAAACTAGTACTGGGTACCAGATTCAAAGTCCTTTTTTTTTAAAGGGTCGATATGAACTGGTGTCATGTAGAGAGAACAGTGCATATGGAAGTGTTGCCACTTTGTTTTCTCTACCATTCTGATCCAGTCTAAATACAGCATCCAGGTTGCACACAAAAGGTCCTGAGCTCCTATCACCTTTAGTTTCTTTAGTTTTCATCCCTGACACACACTTGTAGGTCAGTGAAATAAATGGATCACACATTTGGCCAACAGTCAGCTTCCTTGTTAGACTTATTGCTCTGCTGTAAGATTTGGAACAGTGCTTTCCTTCAGGCCTAATAGCATCAAACAGTCTTTTAATCATCATAACTTGGCATTGTTTGAGTGAAGGATGTTGTAAAATTCAGGCATGTTGCCAACTGCCTGATGAGAGAAAACATAAGAGGAGAAATTGAGGATAAGGTCTTAACTCATTATTGTTTCCTTAGGAATGACTTCAGAGGAGAAGAGGAGTTCAGAGGAGGATGATGATGATGAGAGGAAGGAGGGGCAGATAAAGAAAAAGGAATGAAAAAAAAGCCTTAAACAAAGGGCAGGGAATATTCTGCATCTACAACCACATGTTGGAGAATGTTTGAAAGTGCTAACATGTACAGGCGGGTGTGTTTTCATGCCAATGTAAAAATCCATTTATTCTTAGACTTGAACAGAAAAGCAAAATCACTCAAGTCAAGTGAAAACAGACCTTTTCTCCCACATCTCATGCTATACAGACACTTGTGTTTGTAGCCACAGTTCTGTAGCTTTTACCACTGAGCCATTAGATGTGAATGTGTCCCCAGGCGTCTATATGCTGCACTATTCATGTGTGCCTCATATATATAGTCATCCTACTCCCTCACATAAAGAGGGAGATGGAAGTGGAAGTCTGGCAGATGACCAGACTCTAATATCCTCTACTTCCACTATCATCTGACTCCTCTCTGTCCCTCTTACACTTTTTTTTTTTTTATTTAATACTCATTTCTTACCTATTATTCCTCCCCTTACTTCTCCATTTCTATTTTGGTCCGATAAATACATCCTCTCCTTGTCACCATATCCCCCCCCCCACACACACACACACACACACACACACACACACCACTCCCTTCCATACACATACATTCATGTCACATGGCTGAAAACATGCAGCATGGGAAAAAAAAAAAAAATCCCAAAGCTGCTGGCGCTGCATGAACTCACGACAAGGCGAGTGGATGCAGAGGCACAGTTGGACAGTCCTCAGAATCACCCGACTGTGATGTATAATTAATGTGTCCAAATTCTCCCAAATCAGTGTTTTATGTTTTACGTAGAAGAGTCTTCTGGGGCGCATAACAAAAGAACAACTACCGAAATGGATCTCATCAGTTTACAGCCGTAGCTTGAGGAGGATGTAGAGTAGGGATGTCAAACTGGTTTTAATTCAGGGACACAACCTCCCAGTATGAGCTGAACTGGACTGGACTGGACTGGACTGGACTGGACTGGACTGGACTGGACTGGACTGGACCAGTAAACCCCATCCCTCACAAATGTTTTACCAGATTTTCCCTTTCTCTTATTATTGTGAAAACACATTTTTAGTGACATTGACCTTTGACCTGCATCCACCTAAATTTTATAGGATCTATTCTGGACCACGTCACACATTTCCTGAAAATTTAATGGACATTGGTCCAGTAGGTTTTGCGTAAAGTTGCTGACTAACAAACAAACAGACACACAAAAAAAAAGAGAGAGAGACCAGAGTCCCCAGATTTCCAACATACTGTTTAGTATTTTTCATCTTTATGGGTTGGTTCTGCTGGCTGTCACTACTGGATCTACTGCCCGTGATATATATATATATATATATATATATATATATATATATATATATATATATATATATATGTGCATACATACACTGACTTGAAGAAACTGCATGGAATGTTTTGGCATATGTTCACAGTCATTCTACTGCAGATGGGTTCATTGCATTAAATTTTTTTAATCAGATTAATCATGATGATGGATTAGGCAAGGGATAATGTATTGCCCACGCGTTACTATCAGAAAAATATTTATCGACGGGGCCGCTTATTCTATGGGTTATTACAGCTTATTACTGCTACTACTCTAACAGACTGGATAACTGTTACAATGTAGCAAATATTTACTTTAAAAGTGGCCGAACTAGCTGCGGAGTGATACGGTACCGTGAATCTGAAGTGACAAAACCTGTTGCCATTGGCAACGGGTTAACGGCACAGCTGAAGGCTGGGAATGTCAATTCGAAGTGACCAGGAGCTGTCGCAACATTCTTGAGGGCTGTAGAATAATGTGCTTTAATGTGTTAATTTTACCAGCTGTAATTACCTTTTCCAAGAAGGTTATGTTTTTGTCGGTGTTTGTCTGATTGTCTGTCTGTCTGTCTGTGTACAACAGAACTCAAAAACCTTCAGATTTTGATGAAACTTTCAACTTATTCTTAATTTACTGCAATGTAAAATTTCAAAATGATCCAGGCTCGAGAATCTCTTCCAGATCTTCACCAAAATCTAATCTCTTGTTCCTTGTGTCATTCGCAAGCTATCCTGAAAGGTTCATCGAAATCCATCCATAATTTTTTGAGTTATGTTGTACACCAATAGACAGACAGATAAACAGCCGCAAAAACATAGCCTCTTTGGTGGACCTCCTTTCATTGGGGGGTTAGGGTTAGCTCTCAGAGTGCTTTTGTAGTTATCAGAATGTTTATACTTGAAATATTCAATCAATTAATTTAATTAAATAAAATGTATATCTGAAAAGTTGAATAATATGATTTTATTTTTTATTATTACAAAAAATGAGTGTAATTTTGACAATATAATGCATAATTTTATCATTTACACATTATACATTACACCTTACAGGTCTGAGTGGATCTACAAATACAAAAAACATTTTGGAAAAAGCTAAATATTGTTAAAATTACACTTAAGACATTTCCTGTTCATATTTGTTAAGGTTATTTGCTGTTTTATAAAAGGATAGTTTATAAATGCATTCATTGACATGTATTTTTAGTATTTTACTGGTTCTATCCCACTGGAGATGAGAACTAAAATAATATATTTTTTAATATCCTAAGTGTAATTTTTGCATTTCATCGACTAGTTTTGGCCTGAAGGCTTCATGTTTGACACCTGTGACATAGAGCTTTTACTGTGGCTGTGGAGAAACTGTTCTCCAACTGGAGGTCGAATGAATATGCATGTGTCACACTGCTCCTGTTCGTCTGATGACTGAAATCTTATTACTTAAATACACTGTACAGTTGATTGGAAGTCCTGAAGCTGGATATATATATATATATATATATATATATACAGGATAAAGAACTGAAAGCAAAACCAACATGTATTGTTTTCTAACTGTAAGCCACAATCCCAGTGCACTTTGGACGTTAATTTACAAGTATGTGAATTCTACTGATGCTGTCAAATCCATTTTTAACTCGTCATCTCACTGGCCACAAGCTGTTGTGAATGTATTGTTGTTGTTGGTTGTCATCACCGTTGGCAATTCCTTCAATCATGTTCTCTGACCAAACTACTGTTTGCTTTCATTTAAATTTTGTTATGCATCTTCTTTGGGACAATGTCTGAAAAGTTTATTTACAGTTTAAACTTTGATAATTTTTTTTTTTTATTAATTTCTGACATATTACACTTTTGTCGTTAATTATAATGGGCTATTTCAATGGGTTATATCATGGAAATAGTTGGAGATATCAATATAGTTGCGTTGATTCCATTAGTTGAGTTCTCCTCCAGTGAAATCATTACCCAAAATTGATCCCCTACATCAAGACCACAGGACTTTGAACACAGACCACAAGCTGACAACCTCACAAAGTATATTCTACATTTTACTGTTGTAATTTGTGTAGAGCCAAATGAGATGGCTGTAAAGTGCCCAAATGATGTCTCATTTGACATCATACAGACGACAAATGAGATGAGGACAACTTATGCCTGACTGATAGGGGATTTTATTAGGCATAAAATATATGAGAATTGTTACAGCAACTTCCCAGAACCAGTTTTCCATGAGCACACCTCTCCCTATGGGGTCTGGAAACTGAGTGAGCGCTAGCGTCATATGATTTTAAATTACATTGTTCTCAATAAGTAAACCCATTGAACAAAACAGAAATGTAGCTTCTTCAGATTGTGTACTTATAAAAACAATATCCACATTAATATTTTCCACCCCATCGGCAGCAATTTTTAGAAGTTTATAGAACAAATTGACAATGCAAAAACGTCACAACATTACACAATCCTTGTGTAAAACAATAAGAAAATCAGTAGAAAATGTTTTCCACAAGCACAAAGGAACAATACAACTGGCATATTACATGAATGAATAAATAAATAAAATCCATATAAATATCCCAGAAACAGATAACATATGATCTTCACCAATTGTTATAGTATTTTAGTCCAGTGTGACACTTTACAAATGGAAACAGTGAGTGAGGAAAAAGAAATTGACTCTGAAAGGTCAGAGGTTAGGTAACATGAACACAAATTAACAAAATAAAAGCTCATAAGCATAATTGTAAAGTATGTCTAACTATATTACAACATAATGTGAACAAGGTTGTAACATGGATTTGGCGAAATGTAACCGAAAAAACACAAGTATCCATCATTGGTCTAAGATGATAGATGTCATACATCTGCCGACGCTACATGTTGGTGAGATGAGAGCGTTGTCATTGTCAGTATCTCCATCTGAAGGCATCCTCATTAGCTTCATACTTTAATTTGTCATCCATCAAATCTGGAGATTGAGGAGGAAAACACACATCTGATGTTTGTTTTTTTTCCTGCATCAAGAATAGAAAACTATACAAATAAGACGAAAATAGCAAACTGCACCACAGATATGAAAAATGCCAATAAAGGACAAGGAAGGATTACATTAAAGCTGCACAATAGATCGTTTGAGGATCATCATCACAATAGTCAGATCCTGCAACGTAGGAGGCAAATGAACAGTTTGAATGAAATGATTTTTTGGTAACACTTTACATTACGGATCACTAATAAGGTGGTAATTTCTATGGTAATTTTGATGTAATTTCATGGTAATAATAATGTCTTTGTAATCCATCATTACAAGCAATTTCCATGCAGTTTCCAATGCAATTACACTGACGTTTCCAGGTAATACTGATGCAAATAGCTTTCATTAAGGTGATTATTTCTATAAATAAAGTATAATAAACTACTGTATTTGTCATTATACACTGTACAACTAAATGTGCCATTGGGACACCTGTAAGGAGCAGTGGGCACCTTAGGGGACCCATTTCCTGCTGTAGAGCCAGGCTAATGGTCAGAATCACCTGGAGGATTTTACCCTAACAAACATGTTTTTGAGTGATGGGGGTAACCGAAGTATGGAGAGAAACACAGAAAAGGCCTGGACAGTTCAGGAATCAAACCCGGGTCTTCTTGCTGTGAGTCAAAAAGAGATTTAATTTCATGATAATCCTTTGTGACCTCTTATATCAAGTGATTACCATGCTGTTTCCAGTGCAATTAACTCTGCAGCTTTCATTTCAAGTATAATAAAATGGTAATTATTTGAAATTAATCTGTAGTTACTGAATGATTTACTTGTTTTGCTTTAATTACCTGAAAACCATGGTAATTTCCAAGAAAATACACAGCATCAGGGCAGTAAAATGCATTATCACTTATTTCCACCCAATTACTTAGTTATTACCATGAAAGAGACAAATCAAGTCACTGCAGTTGTATGATGGTAAAAAACTGCAACAAGTTAATGTCATTTAAGTGAAATTACATGGGATCAGAGCTGTAAAATCCACTATTGTCTCTTCCTACTTAATTACCTAGCTGTGTTGATAATTATTAGTATGAAATGACATCAAAATGACCATATAAATGTCCACATTAATGAAAGCAGTTTGCATTGCTATTACCTAAAAACTGCAGAGTAATTGCACTGGAAGCTGCATTGAAATGGCTTGTAATAAGTGGTTACAAAAGCATTATTATTATGACATTACCTCAATTTACCATAGAATTACTACCTTAATAGCGATCCATAATGTAAAGTGTTACCCCTTTTTTTTCCTGTATTTGTCCATTGCATTGTCTGATATGGTGTCTTTTATCTGCCATGATTTTACTGACAAATGAAGTTAACATCACCTCTGTGTTCTTGAAGATACTGCTGCCCATACTGGGAAAAAAAAAAACACTTAAAAAATGGTAATAGTTATTAAGTTAATTGTTTTTTTTTTTCTACTTATTCTTGATGAAAATGTTCTCACATTTGTTTTAAGTAATAAAAAAAAAAAAAATAGTATTGGCTCCAAATATCGGCTTAGCATGTATCAGTTATTGGTTCAGACTGATGTAAAAAAAATTAAAAAATTAAAAATCTGTATCGGTCGCTATAACTGACACACACTAGTTGCAGAAATCCACAAATCACAATCATTTTTCTTCAGTTTGCAGAAGCAGACCACACCTCCTGCACCTGAAGTGAGTCATTGGTAATAATTGAAAAATGAGCAACGAACAAGAGAAAATCACTGAAAAGAGGATTTCAGTTAAAAGGATGAAACAGAAACAGGTGTTCTGAATCTGCAGTGTCTTCCACCTGTTGCCACAATAAGAGGAAATACTTTGACCATTTATACCACATAGCTCTTATATCCTCCTGAGTATTTTTACAATATGTAGCGCAAAGTAAAAATAATTGCAATGTTGTTGTTTTTTTTCCCCCCAATATTGTACAGCCCTATATCACAGAACAGGTCCACAGAGATACATGTGATCATCACAGTATTATCCAGTATATGGCTCTGTTCCAGTCAGCTGCTCCAGTTTCAGAACACTGCGATTGTTTTTGTGGAGTCACTGGCACAGTTTAGTGGACGCTTAAATAGAACAGAGCCGTCACTGTTACTAGTTCCTCCTGCACTAAAATATCTGCAGTGAAAAAGACCTGAAGAAGTCTGTTTAAATGAGTCTGTGCCAAATACACTCCAGGGGGGGTTATAATAATAATAATAATAATAATAATAATAATAATTATTATTATTATTATTATTATTATACTGATTATTATAATTAATAATAATCAGTTCATGGATGACTCGCTTTACCTTCTGAACCATGGTCCCCCATAACTAAGCAAAGTCGTGCATCACCCTGTGGGTACCCACGGGTTCTAGACCTGACAGTTTTTCTGCTGTTGTGTATTTATGGATGCACTACCACGTTTGTCCAGTAGTCACTGGCAAACCATCATAACCATAGCAACGTGGTTGTAAGAGTATTGTAGGAATTTTGGGCGAAAATAAAATCCCGACTTTTTCCCCCTCTAAGCACTTGTGATTTTGATTCAGGTTGTGATCATTTCATATCTTACGACTGGGTGATATGATAAAAAAAAAGTGTGTGTGTGTGTGTGTGTGTGTGTGATCGTGATCATGATATATATATATATATATATATATATATATATATATATATATATATATATATATATATATATATCATGATGCATTTTTGGTAATATTAGACAATATCAATATGTCCATTCATTCATTCCTTCATCTTCTGAACTCCTTTATCCTCACTAGGGTCACAGGCGTTACTTGAGTCTATCCCAGCTACTTATGGGTCAACGTGGGCACCCTAAATATGTCATCAGTTCATCATAGGGCTGAACATATAGTGACAAATAATCACTCTCACTTTCACACCTATGGGTAATTCAATGTCTTTGGATGATGGTATGGATGATATTTATGTAATAAAAGACTATAAAATCATAATAAATAGAATATAAACCAAAAAAGAATACAACAATGAACCTCTACCATATCTAAATTTAAATAAATACCTAGAATATCAATACAATACTTCTTAATATTGGTTCATTCTCATGAAATGAAACATCTTAATATAATACAGAAGTGTTATAATCTTACACCCTTAGTATTGTTGTCATTTTATCACTTCACCATAATTGCATTTATGAGTATGTGTGTGTACTGTGTATTTTAGTTTGACATGAGCACTGAATCTTTAAATCAGACATGTGTGTTTGTCTTGTTGCTTCTTTTGTCTTTGATGTCATTTATATTGCTCTCAGCTTGTTATTCTACTACATGACACCAAAAACCCTCCTTTAAATTAAAAACAAATAATGATTTGACATAATTGGAACATGTCTGTCTAGGAAACTTGTATTTATTTATTTTAATTTTGCACATATCTCTTCAGTGAATAGTGATTGTATTTCCCTCTGGACATAAATAAACCAGTTTACCTTGTACTATAACCTTAAACTCATCCATGTCTTTATCCCAGTGTGGTATGTGTATCGATCTGTTTATGTCATTTACACCGATAGTGTAAATGTCGAACTATGCCTGTACATTCCTATACCAGACATGTAATAGGAAACCTTTGCTGCACATTTCTAGTGTAGTAACTTCTCTAGTTTCCCTCCATGATATAAAGATGTCATATAGGACTGCTGAAGCTACCAGAAAAATATTCAAATGTGAAGAAATGGAAAACTAATGAGGTTATTACCATCTTAATTTTACACAAATGAGAATCTGCCACATGTAATTGAAAGGAAATAGCTTCAAATGCCAGTTTAAATATTTTACACATCATTTATGCATGTGTGTGTTGTATACATTATGCATCCACGTGAGAAAACATCCTTTTCTTCAACTACCACAGTAATTTTGGCACCAACTCAACACTCTAGATGACCCCCCCCCCACCCCCCCTTCTCTCCAATCCAACTTGTTTGAGACATTAAGGCGCTTCGTCCTCTGTGAACTACAAAGTGATTTGACATCCGTTTGCCTCACACCGTTGAATTAGAACGTGCAGAGTCAAGCGCATAGATCAGAGATTGCATTTTCTTCCTCGCATCCTCCTCCCTCCTCCTCTTCATCCTCCTCCTCCGACTCACCCATCATCCCCGGGATGGGAGGAGGCTTTTTCGTGGGGTGTGCCAGCGCTGCACGTGCCACCTCATATTTAATTACTTAGAGTGTCATCGCGGGAAAGCATATAGGCTAAAGCAACAACACAGCAATTCCATTTCTCTGCAACCCCCCTGAGATTCAGCTCTGTGTGCTTGTAGAAAGAATATTGTGCTTGTGTATGTGTGCAGCCTATTTATTTTCTTGCATGCTGCTCTGCATTTACACTGTGAGGATGTGGAAGTCTGTCTGTGAATCTGTGTGCAGATGGCAGGAGTGCCAGGTTGGAGTGAGTGGGAGGAGAGTGATTGTAGGCTTCAGTGTTTCTGTGCAAGTGTGAGTATGGCCTATATCTTTTATATGACATATGTCATTAACGTATGTGGGCGTTTTAGAAGGTTAACTGTACATCTGACTGTAAAAACAAATAGAATTTAACACGAGTACAACTGCTGCTTTTACCAACTTAAGCTATGATGTCATTATTACTGTAGATCAGGGGTCTGAAAGTCATCTTCGTTAGGGGCCACATTGTTCTCCAATCATCCAGATCAGTAATAATAATAATAATAATAATAATAATAATAATAATAATAATAATAATAATAATAATAATAATAATAATAATAATAATAATACATTTTATTTGTATAGTGCTTTTCTGGACACTCAAATACGCTTTACATTAGTGAAAAAAATCATAAAAGTAGAACATTCAAAGACACTCAAAGACATTTTAAAATAGTACAAAAAACCATAAAAGCAGTACACATAGGATCATTACATGACACAGGACAGAACATGAGGACACTACATGACCTGGCACATTAATCTCACATTAAAAGCAGTTCTGAAAAGGTGAGTTTTGAGATAGTGGGAGGTCTGTTCCTTAATGATGTCATGATGTGAGGCGTCGAAGATCATGACATTTAATTTGTACTTGATTTGAAGTCAATGAGACAAATGGTTCCAGAAATATGAACAAAAGAATGTTTAGTGATTTTTAAACTTTTGAGCTCCCTCTTGTGGGCAATCTAGATATGATAAATCATCCAAAATCTAATCAGTTCTTCCTCTTCATGATACTCATTGATATGGAAAACATGGATTTATAAACCAAATATATTTCAGCAAAGCTGTTGGGGCTAAATTAATGAATGGTATTCAATGGGAAATAAAATGCTAAAATGTTATCTGGTTTGTCATGTGCCCTGAATCACCCACATGTTGAACCTCATAATAAATGATAATTAGTGATGTGTGTTTCAACTGCTTCTGTTAACCAGTGTCAGGATCAGGGTGAGGTGAAGGAGGACTCCATTGCACAGTACTGAAGGGAAAAATAATTTAATAACAAAACTAAGAAACATAAAGACAAGACAGACAAAACCTGGGAACAAACGACCAGAGTCCGTGGTGATGATGAATGTCCGGGTTATGGTGACTGAGGAGATGGTGAAAGTTGTCCGGGTTATGGACGTGACATTACTAAATGGTCCCGCACTGGCAACTGCAAGCCTTACTGCTTTTATAGCCACAGATGAGGAACGGTTTGCAGCTGCGCAGTGCGGGACCAGGTGAGTGTGGAAATGACTGGGGGAAAGGTCACCGGAGCGGAGGTCATGACAACCAGTTAATAATTTGGACTACACGCCATGTGACGTCACCACAGACTCCACACCACAGCTGAGTGGATATGTGATTTTCAGAACATTTGTCAAATAGAATCAGAATTTAGCTTGATTCGCTTCATTCACTCTCATTCATTTTCTTTTGCGAGCTAAGCACCCATGGACTGGAAGTAGAAGGGCGTGACTTTGCCTCCCAATTATCATTGGCCATACGAATTTTTCTGACATTTTTCAAATGAGTCAAGAGTCAAGTTAAATCCTGTTCTCATATTGTCATGTTTTAAGCCTATATACTGTTATAGTCAATGGTGAAAAAAAGTTAGTTGTCAGTTTTGATTAATAAACCAGACCGGCTCCATCCATACATTGCTTGCTTATACATTTACAAGTGCTCACAGATGGTATGAAACAGTGACAAATGATGCTGGCACTACAGCTAGTTAAAATGTGAGTTTTATAAATCAACCCCCCCTAAAAAAAACAAAAAACAAAAAAAACCAAATCTACACCCACCAGACAGCGCTGCTCTGTGTGCAACTACGCCTTCAAATTAATTAAAGTTTAATCTCTTTTTCTTCTTGGTAATTACCATTCCCACAAAATGAGCACAAAAGTAGAAATAAATAGAAAAGTGCAAAGCGTATGGATGTGTTGAAAAGTACAACATATGAAAAAAGTAAAATCACCTAATCTGTTCAAATAAGTCATTATTTAAGAAGTGAAATAATGTAAAATAAGCAGTGTACAAGGTGTCCAAGAGAAAGAGTCCAGATGAATGTTAACAAGGCTCCTTTATGTATTGAATGTTTTATTCCTTTTCAGACAATGAACCTAAAGTACTGTTCATGAATATTAACCTTTTACCAGCCTGACATCCTAGTCCCAGCACCTAGATAACATTATTTTAATAACACCTATATATATATATATATATATATATATATATATATATATATATATATATATATATACTGCTCCCACCTCCACTTGTCACACATCAAATGAAAATGAACAAATTCATCTTTCTGAATATATAAACCATCATGTTTTTTGTTGTTTTTTTTGCATGAAGGCCAAAGTTGACAAATTGGGCTTCTTTTACTTTTGAAGACTGTCATCTGATCAATCATCTACCAATCACTATCTATCAATCTTGACAAATGTGTTGTTTTCCTCATAACATTCCAGTGAACAAGTATTTACCGTATTTTCCAGACTATATGGTACACTTAAAAGCCTTTATTTATTTATTTTATACAAAAAAACAACAGTGTGCTTTATAATCTAGAGTCTCTTATACAGTATATGGATTAATTATGGTTTTGCTTAATGACTTTGAAGTGAGTTTATCATATACTCATGGGGTGGATTAAAACATACTGTACTTTGCAAGGAATAATGTTCTGTTATTCTACGGGTTATTACAGCTTATTAGTGCTACTATTCTAACAGATTGGATAAAACAGCCATTACAACGTAGTGAATGTTTACGTTCAAAGTGGCCAAACTACTTGCGGAGTGATATGGTAACGTGAATCTGAAGTGACAAAACCTGTTGCTATGGGCAGCGGGTGTTAATGGCGCAGCGGGTGGTTATCGAAAAAAATCCACCCGCTGAAGGCTGGTAACGTCAATTCAAAGTGAACGGGAGCTGTCGCAGCATTCTAGAGGGACGTAGAATAAACTGTAATATTACTGTGTGTGTGTGTGTGTGTGTGTGTGTGTGTGTGTGTATATAAGGACTGAACTGAAAAAGTGAGTGTATTGTGTTGTATTTTACATGTTATAACTGAAGAATTATTGTGAATATGCTCATTAATGTTGGTGAAAGTTAATGTGAATGTGTTTAATAAAGTTTGACTGACGGACTTATCTGACTGTTTTGTTTTACCTTATAGTCCAGTGTGCTTTATATATATATATATATAAAAAAATTTTATAAAATAAACCATTCTTTGACAGTGCACCTTATAATCCAGTGTTCTCTATAGAGCGGAAAATGCAGTAGGTCCAAAACACATGTCAGATCTACAAAGGCACAGAAATTGAAGGACTATATCAAACACATATCGATTTATATCTATATTTATTTCCAAAAAATTCCAAATATAAGCACTTTGGAAAAATAATTCCCCAAATTTACCCTCTGTAAAATACATAACCATAGAAAAATGCAGTAAAACTTAATTTTTTACAAATAAAGTTCTCAACTTTGAAGTATACTAAGACAGTGGTCTGTTGGTAAATGGTGCGTATCAATCCATGCCAAATACAACTTTATACACCCTGGTTGTAAATTATATTTCTAAGTAAACAGCTTTTTACCTGTCAAATAAACTGCAAAAGTGAATGTTTTAGTCCAAACTACAGGGTGTTACATTTAAAAAGAGCAAATTTATTTATCTTTACTTCAAAAGGTTGAAGAACAGCTGTCATTTGAATTTAGAGTGTGATATTTTTCAGGTGTTTGAAACAAAATCACCCTGGAATGGTAAGAAGTTAAAACACCGCTGACTTTTTTATAGTCTAATACAACACTTATCAGAACAAACTAACGTTAGCACCGTGTTTCTGGTTCCAGACAGTGAGTACAGAATGTGCTCTTTGATTTCCACCCAAGCTGAAAATGAATGTACAAAAATATTTCTCATAGAGGACAATATGTACTATACACCAGAGACAGCCTCTGCCATAGATATTCTGCACATGATGCCAGTTTTTCATTTTTCTTGCCAGTACAGAATGCATGCATTGGTTGTGTACTTGACTGTGTGTGTGTGTGTGTGTGTGTGTGTGTGTGTATTCTCTGGTTTTCTGGCTGGAAGATGCAATGTCACAGTCTGCTGTGTTATCAGCTGTGAAGACGAGAGAAGATCCAGCTCCAAAGGCTTCTTTCCAGCCCCCCAGTCACCACAAGAACACAGTGGTACTCTGTTGAGACACTGCATGAACCTACAACACACTATAAAGTCTCCTCTTACAGACCACCACTGTGCTGTAGTGTACTTGACTGGTTGCATGTAATGACAGTAACCCATAAAGAGGCATCACAGATAAACGGCTCTGATGGGTTTTTTAGACCACCAGTGAGTCATGTCTCCGTTTTTGACAACAGCAGTTATGCCGTGGGCTCAGGGTTAACCACCATCCATGTTGTGTGTTCACAGAGCAGCCAGAGCTTTTGGAGAATACCTATCCAACACCAATCCTGACAACCGCAACGGAGCAGGTAGGACACTCACAGAACACCACCAAATATCAACAACACTGCAAAAATCTGTATTTTATTTTTTTTGTCATTTTAAGTTCAAATATCTCATCACTCTTAAAATAAGACATAATCACCTTTTCACTTATTTTTAGATAATAGATCTGGAAAATCTTGAGCAGAAAGTCGGGATAGAAATCTAATACTGGACTCAATAACATCATCATAACTACATATCATAACATATCATAACATAACTACAATCAAAGGTTTACTGTCTAAATTACACTCATTCATGCATGTATCTGTAGCAGCTTAGACTACTCTAACAGCCTGATGACTGGACTCTCCAAATTAGATCTAAGACAGCTGCAGTATATCCAGAACACTGCTGAACCAGGAAGTAGCACTATATTAGTTCTGTGCTCAGGTCTGTGCACTGGCTTCCTGTCATTCAGAGAATAGATTTTAAAACAGTTCTGCTAATTCTGTCCGTAGTCGAGCACCAAAGTACATCTGTGACATATTGGTCCCCATATGAACTATTTCAGGACTAAACAGAGTGAAGCTGTGTTTCAGTTCCATGGAGCTAAACTCTGGAATGTTCTTCCTGATGATGTCAGACAAGCTTAGATTGTGACTGCGTTTAAATCTAGGCTGAAACGGCTCTGTTGAACTGTTGAACTGTACTTTTAAATTATATGTACTCTATTTTAATGGATTGAAATGTATGTTTTAGTGATTGTGTTTTAACTGAAATTGTGTGTTTTCTCTTTTTCTGTTTTTGTAAAGAACAGTGATTTGCCTTTTGTATCAATTGTACTTGACAAATAAACATTGCTTGCTTACTATTCCAAGAAATTTTAACAAGATCATGTTGCAACATTAGTAAAATGCTAACCAAATGAAGGTCTTACTTAGATATTAGCACTTGGTAATTAAGATGATTAAGATAATAGTTGTGATTTTAATCATTTATTTATTTGTTTATCCTGGTAACCAAACTGGATAAAAAAATATCCCGAATATAATTAACTGAAAATGGATATTATTAACATATGGTAACATATCATCTGCAAATAAGGACAACAGTGATGTGTAATGTACAGTTAAACAGGTTCAATGACAGAGATTTTGTTTTATAGCTTGAGCTAAAAGATCCAAAGAAAAACCAAGCAAGTGTTCACTTTTAATCTCATAATTTAGACAAAAAGTCTAAATTATGAGATAATAATAGTCTAATAATTTTGACTTTTTATCTAATGATTTTGACTTTTTATCTCATAATTTTGACTTCACCTAATGCACTTTATAATCCACTTCAACCATTCATTGACGGTGCATCTTATAGTGACTAAATATTGAAATATCAACAAACCTTTAAATGAGGTGAAACTAGACATAAATGTCTGTCTTGTGACGATAACTATAATTAAATATATAATGCAGTTATAGATGGCCAATAAAAAAAAAAACAAAATCTGGCTTAAGAAGTAAAAAACATTCTTTAAATGTCTTTTAGTTTTTGTTGGCAAAAACAAAATGAGACGTTATTTTAATTAGTTTAGCTGTGTTCTTAATTTATTTATTTTTGCTGTCTTTCGTGAGGAAGTCATTAAATTATGTCCCCACCAATGTCAACATCATAATTACTCCCATGCTGTCAAGCAACGTGCTGTAAATACTACTCCAACTAATGCTAACACTTAAGCTAATAGCTGGAGTAGTTCAACTATGGACTCTGTTATTTTTTACTCCATGGCCAAGCCCTCTATAGATGAACTGGTGTAAATGGAAGCAGACTTATCAAAAGGAAACATTCACAACATAAGGACTCTCATAAGAAATGAACTTAAAAGGTCACTGAACACGTGGGAAATTGCTCTTGCTGCTGTAGAAAATAAAAACCCTCCCTATCTAGTATGTTTAAACTGATATCATGCTCTGTACTTGTTTATCTATGACCCTGCAGACAGCTGAGCTCTGGTATCTTATTCAGAAAACTCAATGTAGCGCACAAACAAACCCATCATTCTTGAATATTCAGTCATCATTACTCTCACTGATCTTTTTCTTTTTTCTATCTTCAAGCCTCTTTACCATTTTTCCATCTCATCCCTAAAACCTCACTGGTTTGCAAATATTTACCTTTTTCGTGTTAAATCTACAAGCAAACATTTGTTCTTACCCGTTTGGTTATTTAAATTGTTCTCGGCTATAATTATTCAGCAATAATTAGAATAAATGTGGATTTTTTTTGCTTTTTATTCAGACCATCTGCTATAATGGAACCAAGACCAGTGGGTTTTCAGCAGGAGGATTGGTCAACAAAAGATACAGATATTATGTAGTGTTGTAATTTTGAGTTTAACCCATAAAATTTTCACTTCAGAATGCAAAAAAAATAATATTATTATAGTAAATCGTCCTAAAAGTCTGAAAAAATAGAGAACAAAAAGTTAAGAACTGGAACAAAAGTAGAACTAGGCCTTTATGACTTCAATGATAGATTTATTGGATTACTCCCAGTAATTAATGAAAAAAAAAAGCTTGTACACTAACATGAAAAGCTGAGGACACCATCGATCCATCGTTGACCAGAGGACTGGAATCGACTCATGAGGCCGAACCTCCATTAATGACTTATTGCTTTTCTTGTATCTTCTCTTCTTTCCCTCTTTCCAGATCATCTACTGTCTGACACCTTCCCTGGCCAGGATTGTGAGTCTCCAAACATTAGTCATTTGCATAACAACAATCTGCCACCACAAAGCCGCTGTTTGCCCGTAACCAAACCAACCCAGTCCAGTCAGTCTAATCCAAGTGCTCATCCACATTCTCAGCCTCAGGCAAATTCCCTTCAGGCTCAGGCTTCAGGAGCTAAACGCAGACTTTCTGTAGAGCACAGCATCTCCTCAGAGGACCCACCAAGCACCAGAAGTACAGAGGGGAGTGTGGTGGTGAAACCGGCCAGGGTGTACACAATCACCAGGGAAAGCGGGATGACTCTAGGGGGTCGTGGCAGCGAGGAGAGCCTGGAGCTGGAGGTGTTGAAGGGCTCCAGGGAGCAGCCGTTGTCCCAGGCCCCAGCTGCCACCAACAACCCGTCCTGCACCAGCCAACCCTCTGCCACTGTCATCCGCGGTAGCCATCACCGTAGTAGCCATCACCGCAGCAGCCATCACCATACCCACCAGCATCATGGAGGCCCGGCATCCTCGTCACAGCCGCTGCAGAACTCGGGGAGCGCCAACAACATCCGAGAATGGGGAATGAGGCGAGGAGGGTCGCGGGACGACTACACCCCAGACTGTGTGGCCTGCATTCGGGCTCCGTGTCAGAGCCAGAGATCTTTGGACCTCGATACCTCGCCACGGGATGGAGGAAAGCCCCGAAAGAAACTGGAGAGGATGTACAGCGAGGACAGGGCGTCTTCTGAGGACAGGGGTAAGTAAAGAGTGCATGTGGTGATATAATTATGGTAGGTTATTGCATTAAAGGTGGGGTATGAGATCTTATAAAAATGTTTTGAGCAAGCCACATTTTGAATAAACACAATTCAAAAGTCCCCCCCACCCCACACACACACACACACACCTCTAGAGTACTGGCAAGCGCAATGTTTGTTCCAGAGGACTCAGGCACATTGCATAGCGGGGGGGTGGGGGGGTGCAAATGGAAGCGGAATTTGACAGACATATCACTGCTCAATCATTTCCCATGGGTATTGTCCATTGTACTATTGTCTGTCTGTCTGTCTGTATGTCTGTCTATCATAATTTATTTTGTTAGAGTACTTCATTAATTTATTGTAATCAGACGATGAAGGGGATTTTAATCAATATGGTAAAAATGCTCTAGGAAAATATCTTGCACTCCACCTTTAAGTAGCACAGTCTAGTGTTTCATTTGTCCACTTTAACCGGAACAATTTATTTATTTTGCTAATACTATGAAGCCACGGTAACAGACTAAAATGCTACAACAAAAACTCTTACCTCGTAATTGCTTGGAGCTACTTTCTCTCAATAGCAATCAATGCATGTTGTCACTGCTAACAGCTGTGCACTTTAGCAAATTACTTTCATCAGTTGTTCGGCAGTGTTTGCGGCAGCTATGTACAGATGCACAGCTGTTAGCAGTGACAACGTGCATTGATCAGAGTAAAGACGGTGATGCCATACAGATTCATGTGGAAAAATAGTGAAGTATCCCTTTAAATCCATAACAGGGACCCATATGAATTTCTAGAGAATTTTCTGAGAGGGTCACAGGGAAATATCTCTTTCTCTGGATGCTTTGACATGGAATTTTTTTTTTTTGCTCAAGTAGTATTTTCTCCCATTCATCTCACTCTTGTCAACATGCATTCACAAGCCTCCCCCACTCAGGACCTTTGTTGAATTGTTCTGCTCGCTGATACCACGCTTTGCTTTTCTTCTGTGTTTGCAGAGGACAATCCTAATAGCTGGTTCCCCAAAGAGAATATGTTCAGCTTTCAGACAGCCACCACCACCATGCAGGCGTGAGTATGACATGGAAATCCGCCTCAACTCCCACTCCGTGCATCACTGTCACACCACTCTACCACCACGTTGGCAGGATACGGTCCAGCCTCTTCCTTCCAACGCTCAGGGCATCGTGGCTTTCGTCTCCAAAATCATGAGCTTGTATTTCTCACGAGCTGGATCGCAAATATACGAGAGCACTACTACTGTGGTATAAAGAAAGAACAGCCTTCAGAATACACATGTACACACTGGAAAATGTCTACATCTTACAAAGTGTATTTTTGTCATTTGTAGACACACTTAAAATAAAGACTTTCAGGGGCCACATTTGATCTCCAGTGAGTTGACCACTAAAATAATTACAAAAATAATTGCATCATAAATTTTAAATAATGACAACTCTAAATTTTTGTCTTTGTTTTAGTAAAGAAAAGGAAAACACACACAGTCAGCCTGATTTGATCTCCAGTGGGCTGGACCACTAAAATAAAAACATAAGAACCTAAAAATAGTTAAAAAATAAATAAATAAATAAAATAAATATATATATATATATATATATATATATATATATATATATATATATATATATATATATATATATATATATATATATATATATATATATATATATGTGTGTGTGTGAATAACCTGACAAACTGAAATTACTTAAGAAAAATTAGTGCAATTGTAACAATATTCAAACACTATCTTTTTGAAAATCTGATTTCCCAAATTTTATTAAGATAATTTTCACTTTTCTTTTTGCCTGAATCATGCAAAAATAAATAAATACATTCAAATCTTGAATTAAGTAAAAAATACAATGGATCAATAGACAATATTTTCACCATAAGTTCTTATGGGTAAGGGTAAAGTTGCTCTTTCTGTGAAATTAGGGTCTAAAATTTAGAAACTACCTTTAATGCTTACCCTTGAACAACATGAAAATGCAATTTTAATAATATTTATCCTGTTCCCAAATGTCTTTTTTTCTTCAAAAGATATTTCAGGCTGCGCATAATTATTCACATGTTTCTAATGCAATTTGACTTTAACACTTAAACACAGAAAACATTAGAGTTTTTCTTTTATAGGTGTTTATTTTGCTGCTCAGACCCCTGGACTAAGAACACTTAAATCCTCCTACTGTAGTTTCAATGACTTGTAAAGATGTAGACTGATCCAAGTAGACTGGATCAGTTTTAGAAGCAGAAAAGCTGTGTTGTAGACTCTTCATTCACCCCCACATAGGCCCTAACAGACAATCTCCCACTCTGTGACTGTTTAATTAACACCTATCACCCAGATTTTATAATTACGACCCTCAAACAGACAAAGCAGTGCGATCTCTGTTCTCCTCACATGTCGGCATTTCTCCTCCTTTTCTACCAACTCGTTCCATCTGTGTGTATCCATATGTTGTTCAGGCTGATGCATGCATGGATGGAAATGACTGTCATTTTCCTGAGTTTTTCAAAGTAAAATCCATTCATTAGATCTTATAGTGCATGATGCTTCATCAGATTCAGATTCATTCCATCTTCTTCCTTGTTCTTTAATATCATTCCTAATTGATCTTTCATGCTCTTTGCTTGCTGACATTTTGAGTTAATAGATTTGAGTGCTTCATTTAAGGTAAGGTTGTTTTTTTTTGTTTGTTTGTTTATTGGTTCGTTTGGTTTTTTTTGCTCATCGTGTCCTCAACTCAACATTTTAAAGTAGTCCAGCGGCATAGTAAACCAATTGGTATAAAAGTATCAAATTTGGCACATATATAGATTAGGATATTCTGCATTTTTATAGATGTGGAACCACTCTAGATTATGTATGTGTAATATGTATATATATATGGTTCTAACATGTATTATATTTCAGATTACCCAAAGAATGCATTTGAATAAAGAGCTACGAATTTAAATTAAATATTATATACATTAAAAATTGTTTATGTCAATGTCAACAATTATTTTTCCTATGAACGGAGACTTATGGAACACTGGCTATATATACACATTATATATAGCCAGTCTATAGTACAAACCAATACTCAATAAAGTACAAAATACATTTCACGCAATATATATGATTGCTGATTCAGTAAAAATCACCCAATTTTGACATTCGCTTGCACCATACAATCAAGAAGAGGCTGACAATTCTGGGATATTCAAAAATGATATATTGCTGTAATGTATTTATGTATTTTTTTGATTAACGGTTCATTAATGCATAATATCACCCGAATCATTTGCTAATGTAATAAATAGTCTGTCTTTGTAAAGCAGTAAATATGATCATTTAATGGCTGAGTTGAAAAGCAAAACCATGAACATAACAATAATCCAAAGTCCTAAACTGTATGTGTGGCCATTTTGTTTATTGCCACTATGTCTCCTAGTAAATATGGTTAATATAAATACATATATAATAAATATATAAAGTAGTTCCACATGTAAACTTGTTCAGAATATGTAAATCTACAAATGGATTGTTGGATAGATGTTGCTTTTATACCATATTAAACACTTGGTTTGATAGTTTGGACTAAGCCCCTGGACTAAAGCGCTCTCTTATATTTGTGTAGTATTTGGCTGCCCTCAGTGCTAACTTCTCTTCTTTTTTCACCTGTTTTTCTCTCCTCTTCTATGTCTTCTACGTGGCCGGTTTCCAAACCACGACTGTAGAATATCGTGAGTAACTCTTTCAACCGCCCCCACTGTTCTTCCTTGTTCCTCTTCCTTCTTCTCACCATGTCAGTTAGATAACACATCTTGAACCCTGTTCCTCTTGTGGCTTTGTGCTTTTCAGTCTTCTGTGTCCTTAACCCCTGCAGCCTCACTGTCTGCTGGACCCAGTGTTTGAGGATAGACATTTACAGAAAAGTACATTATGTGCAGGTGAAATATTGTACAGAAGGAGAAGCTGTGTTTTAATAATGACCTGTGATCCTGGATGTGTTTCCTATATATTACACACTACAGCAATGCAAACAGGTACCACTTATATACTTAAAGGCCATTAAATTATGCAACTATGGTAAAAAAAAATCCTCCAGGTGAAACTATTTCAGTTCTTCAGTTTATCAACTTTTTGAAACAACGAAACTTGTACAGTATGTACTGATGCACTGTTTGAAATATGTAAAATAAAGACATTTGTAATGCTGCTAATCTGATGTTTTCTCACATTTTAAGACACAATAATACTAGTAATTACTCAAAGTAATTACTCATTAAAGGGTTAGTTATATTTAAGTATTGTGGTTATGGTTAGAGTGGTCTATCAGTGGCATCATATATATTTTATTAACATTGATGTAACTGTATCACAAGACGTATATTTATCATTTTTCCATTCTTATTCTTTTTTAACTTGTTATATTTTCATTCTGGGCCTTTAGCATATTTTATAATTATTATATGAGACACGCGGTATGCTGGTACCATTCTGTGGTGTCGTGTAAATGTTTCTGGACATGTATACTACAGCACATTTGGAAAATGAGTGTCATTTGCATATTTTACTGTAGCTGAGGCCATCATTTATGATAAGCTGAAACACAAACAAAGATCCTCTCTGGTGAAGATGCATGGATCCAAATGAAGGTCTACATTTCAGATCAGAAAGTTAAACATTATGAATTCATAAGAGCATGTTTATGGATATGAGCAGATGTCAAAACGTTGGCCTTTTCCAGAAGGTGTTTGACTGAACAAAAGAGATAAGTGGTGTTCACACAGTGGAACATCTGGCACCAGTGACAAAACACTATCAGTAATCGTGGCATGAACAGCTGGACATGAACAGTAATATTAATCAATGACTATTGGAGGACATGTATGTAATATCCAGGTTTCTGCTTGTAGTTTGGCAAATAATAAAAAAAAAAAAAAAAAAAAATATATATATATATATATATATATATATATATATATATATATATATATATATATATTAATAACCAGTTTTCATGTCTGGAGATACTACATTACTCTCTAAATAAATAAATAAAGCATGTATAATATTATATTCAAAAATGGAAAAAAAATATTTTGGGAATTAAGAACAAATGTCATTGAACTGATACAGTTTTTCAGAACACAGAGGGATCCAAATGCAAAACTCTGAGACAGAAGTGGATTAAAGATTCATTTATTATAATAATGTATGATATTAAATGGTATGATATCAATCATCGCTGTCGGGGGGATGTTCAGCTGGGCTGCATCACAAACAGCAACTAGGGAGCAGGGCAGAGTACATGTACAGATCAGACAGCCAGCAGAGCATAAAAGAGTAATCCACATAATATTAACAAAAAAACAGAAGGGAGTCAGAGCCAGAGTCCAGGAAGCCAGGAAAATCCAAATGTCGTACTCAGTGTCAGGGGCAGAAGCAGGGTCCAGTACCAGGGGTTCAGATGGAGCAAAAGATACAGACAAGGAGCGGACACAGACAGAAAAATTACATAGGCAAAAACAGGTCATACACGAGGGGATCCAAAACAACAGATTAATGCTCATTTGGTGCATATGAAGGAACGACAAACTCGCATCTGACAAACATTCACACAACACTTATGTAGGGAAGGAACAGGTGGATTCAATCATACAGATTAGAGGGCGGGGAGGAAAACTGAAGTTTTTTTTCACTGTTGTATTTGACATGCAGTTGTACAGACCCATAAAAAATAAGGTGTTATTAAAGAGATCTTCCCAACATCATTCTTTAGGTTTGTCAGACTCTTCTGGGAAAATGCCTTTCAGTATTTAGTCCAATCGATATAATCAATCAATATTGATAATGTAGAACAGTAGGTGTGTTCCTTTAAAATCCAATAATCTGAAATTAAAAAATAAATAAAAATCCAACAAGTGGTGCCTTGGACAACAAACTCTACCCTTCTGTCATACTTCACCCATTATATGTAAATGAAAAGATTTCTTAAAAATTGTGTGGACCAAATATGAATTTGGTCTACTTTACCTCAAATATAATCAAATCTATTCTGAATCACTGGCCAATCTATAAACCCAATTTTGTATGAATTCAAGCAGTAGTTTTGCTGCTAAAGTGTTCACTAACTAACTAACTAACTAAAACAAAACCAATTAAAAACAATACACTTTTCCTCATTTTTGAGGAATTTTAAGTGTTCATCTCTACCAGAGAGGATCTTTGAATGTACTCCAGCTGAGTAGAAGCAGGGGTCGTATATAACAGCCTTCAAAGATGGAGTAAAACATGCAAATTAGGGCACTATCACATCGCTTGTTTGATTATTTGGTCCTCATCAGGCAGTAACATTATCATTATGTGACATATAGACTCCAGTGTGGTCTGCTTTCACAGCTACAAACAAACTAGATATTGGTCTGACTGAGGTTTCATCATTATCTTCCAGTAGAAATAAGTGGCAATTTTGACTCACTATAGAGCGACACATTTACTTACTTTGATCTTTCTATATTCCATTCCTTGTATTGGTTATTTTTGGCAAAATATTTAATTCAAGAATGAGTCGTAGTGAACAATCTGCTGATCATTATAGTGCGTTATTTCAGTCGTTATTTATGTAGTCATACTAACCCATGATTCATTTGGAATAGGTGGTTTGACCTACTATCCATGGTTTGGACCTGAGTTTCCATTCTAACCAGAGGAAACACACCAGAGTTTGGAATTTGGTGTGAAGCAAAGGAGATGGAGACCACCTGTTTTTGGAGGTCTCAGTCTACTGTGATTGATGTTTTCACACCAACGAAAACCAACTCAACTAAGAGCTTTTGGTTTGAATGGAACATTTGTTGTGTTGGTGTCAAGACATGTGAATGGAGTTGAGTCCTGAGCAACTCCCACTCCCAGCTTATGTAGGTGTTCTCTACAACGTTCTATTACTCAAAGCTCAAAGCTGCACCCGACAGCTCAACCTAAAACACACTCTCCTCTCACCTTTATTTTCATTTCAATCCAGGGTCGTTCAAATTTTCAAGAGAAAGGATTTTATGCCTTTTTTTTCATCAAGCCATTGATACCGTAATGAGTCTATTCTCAGCATGTAAAGCAGGGGTCTCAAACATGCGGCCCTGGGGCCAAATGCGGCCTGCCAAATGTTCCAATGTGACCCCTGGGATGGATGTGCACAAATACCATCCCAGGGGCCTGTTAGTTCAGGTTCCACATACAGACCAATATTATCTACAGTCAAATTTTAGCAGAATAACTTACAAAAAATAATGACTCCATATCACATTGATTGATTTAGATTATGCCCATAAATAATGACAACTTACTGTCTTCGTTTTAGTCCAAAAAATTGCATTAAATTAGGAAAATATTTATACTTACAACCTATCCTGTAACAAGAAAATGTGGAAAAACTTCAAATTTCAAAAGAAAATTAAGCAAAATTTAGTGTCTTTGTTGTAGATCTGGTCCATAATGCAAGGGAGGAAATGATAAACTGAGGCATAATATTGTTGTTATTCTTCAGATATTAAATTTTTTTTCAGGTCATTTACAATGTTCTTGTTTTTTCATAAGGTAATGGGGTTTCTTTGCACTAAAACAAAGACAAAAATTTGGAATTGTAATTTTTTTCCCTAAGTTATTATGCTATTATTTTACTGGTCCGGCCCACTTGAGATCAAATTGGGCTGAATGTAGCCCCTAAAAGTAATGAGTTTGAGACCCCTGATTTAAAGAGTATAAAGTACAGATATTTATACAAAAATGTATGAGAATAAAAGTAAAAAGTTGCCAGAAAAATAAAAACTGTACTTCAGTACAGTAAAGGAAGTACTCCTACTTCGTTACTTCCACCTCTGTGTTCTGACCATATTTTGCGTCCTCTCCTCTGCATTCACTTCATGCTCAGCTCCGTTCACATGCCCTGGCTGGTGTGAAAGCACCCTAAAAATTTATTTCCCAAATATGTTTTATGCATGTCCAAGAAATCCTTTTAAAATCAGAATAATAACACATCCCATGTGTCTTAATAAAAAAAGGCTCCATTTGGTAAAAGCTCTAATTCAGTCAGTTTCAAATGAATCATCCTTTTAAATTCACATTTGTCACATTTGGAATAATACTGGTATATTTATGTTCATATGAATGGCCTCAAGGAAATGACATAACAATATTATACACATCATTAATTAACATGTGGATAAAACTTACTCTTGTAACACATTATTTGGCTTGTAATGATGATGCTTTATATGTTCATTAGTTATGTTGGTGAAAACAACAGCTCCTACACTGTAAACATTTAAATCTTTTCTCATTTTAAATCCAAATATCTCATCACACTAAAAACAAGACATAATCACCTAAAGAGTAACTTTTCAGTGATATATAAATAACTTATTTGAAGAAAATAGATCTTGACAATGTTATTTCAAGAATTCTTACCAAAATAAGTTTCACTTGCTCCTTTGGCAGATTTTTATTTGCCCCCCACACACACACACACACACACACACACACACACACACACACACACACACACACTTAATTCAAACAAAACAAAAAAAATCTGCTAAAGGAGAAAGTTAAAATGATCTTGGTGATATTTCTTTACATAAGGGTTTCAAGAACTATTGTCTAAAAATGTACATGATTATTTCATATTTTTAATGTGATGAGATATTTTGCCTCGAAATGAGAAAAGATAAACGTGGTCATTTTTTTACAATGTATAATCACATGTTACTTCATAGCATCATCCAGTACTGGGACTTATATTGTTTTGATTGATCCTCAGAAATAACAGACTGTGTTGAATTTCATTTGATAAAAAAAAATATTTCAATGGGACGTAACCTATCAGAGAAGATGTGGAAGCTTATACCCAAATAGCTGACGTGTAAACAGCTTTAAACTATTGGCTGATTCTCGCTGAAATGCATCTGTGGAACTGTAGTCGACTTTAGCGGTGCTTCATACCCACAGGCTTGTATCAGATATTTTAGGATGGTGCTGATCTTTTGTGCCATAGTGACTCAGCCTGAGGAGTTTTATTTAGTAACTAAACTGTCAGTCGTCTAAAACTGACTTTGGAGAAATTAAAACTTTGAATTTCAAACATGTGATAAAGACATACAGCCACTTAACAACACTGTAAAACCATGATTCTGTTCTTTTTTAGAAGTGATCTTTAACCAAACATTCAAACATCTACTGATTTAAAATGTTCAAAAACTGTTGAATTTCTCATTCCATCAATCCATGTAAATAATTGGTGTAAAATAAAGTTTGTCATCTTTTCATGGTCATCAGATATGACCCATTTGGATGATCAGAGGCTCTGTAGTTACCATGGAAACAATCTTCAACAACATTTATTCACTAGAAAAAACCCATGGAGTTGGACCAATAACAGTGGATGGAGACACTTGATTTTTATGTTCAGTTAATTATATATTTTGTTGAAAAAGTCATTTTCTTCATTTTTTTTCCCAGATTTGATCAAATATCCCATGAGATTTTATATTTATGACTGTATTAGAGTCACCTAAGAAAATAAAACACTCATGACTACAGAAATAAAGTCATAGAATATCAAGTTAAAACCCTTAATTTTATGATAATAAAGTTGAATACAAAAAGAGTCATAATTTTGCAACAATGAAAATAGCATTTATATCCCCAAACTGAGCGCCAGGGGTATTATATTTTTGGTCTGAATGCCAGATATCCTTTGTGTGACGTGATGACATGAAAAATATTTGGTTTAGAAATTCCATGTTTTTTCCATATCAGTGAATATCATTTAGAGGGAGATTCAAGTTTGGATGATTTACCATTCCTATATTGTCCACAAGGGGGCACTGAAAAGCTTAAAATGTCAAAGCAAATACAAAAAAATGAAAGGTCATGACCTGGGGATGCCTCACGTCATGACATCATAACTGACTGGTTAAGGCTTGAGGGTGGTCGGTGATATACCCCAAGCTGTTGCTTCCAAAAGCATACGTTTAGTTTGAAAATAATCTCATAGTTGAAAAATAAACACAAAAAAAAGTAACAAAAATGATATCATTCTCTTATGACAGAAAAATCATCACATTTTGAAAATGAATATTAAATAGTGTGATAAAATATCATAATGTAGAAATTCTAAGCATTAAGAAAGTTAAGTCATTTGCTCCAAATGTATTCTGTTCTTATGATGAAACAAACCAAAATGTATATGAACTGGCTTCAAAGTCCTTAGACTAAAGCTAATGTGATAATAATGGTACAGTATAGGCCCCAAATGAAAGTATAAAATGTTCCATGTTCTCCATTATGTGATGAATACAAATTGATTCTCGTAATATGTGATATTTTTTCCACCTGTTTTTAGATTACAACATTATTCTCATTATATTATGGCTTTATTCTCAAAGGATGATTATTTTAATCTAATAAAAGTATGACATTATTTCCAATAAATTATTAGTTTTCTTTAACTATGACTTTAGTCACAATAAAATTTGGATTTATTGTTGAAATGTAAAATTATGAGTCTTATTATATTTTAGTTTTGTCTCATAAAATTATGGGTTTTTATCTTGATATTTTATGACTTTATTCTCATACTGGCAAGTGTTTTATTTTCTTATGTGGCCCTAATATGCTGTCATATTTATGAACATCTATACAACAGATGCAAACGATAATGAGATAATAACTGGTGACATATCATTTGGGAAAGATGAATAAGAATAAGAATAAGAATAAGAATAAGAATAAGAATAAGAATAAGAATAAGAATAAGAATAAGAATAAGAATAAGAATAAGAATAAGAATAAGAATGACAATAACAATGACAATAACAATAACAATAACAATAATTAATTAGAAATCATGGGTCTTTAAGTGTTAACATCCCAGTATCAGTAGATTAAAAACCTTTGACGTTATTTCCCAAAGTGACAGTTGGTTGGAAAGTTGTTGTATCAGTTCATAGTACAAAAAAAGAAGAGGGCTATCAGCTTCACATATTTAAGAGTTGGCAGATTGTGGAAAGAGTGTCAGGATGAAAGAAAAGTCACTTTTATCTGTTTGGAATTGAAAGAAATTAAAATAATAATAATTGTGTAAAAAGTGATGTAAGTGCAGTAGAGAAAGAGTCCGTTGGTATAATATGCAGCATACGTACTCACATGATTGTCATCTGTGAGCTCATCAGCTGTCTGACTGTGTGTCAGTCAAAGGTGAAGGGCTGGACATGACTTAATATCTGACATATAGTGTCAGAGATGATTGTCATTACCACTGACATCCTGTCAGAGCCATTACCGTCCCCTGGAGGAAAGGCATCGTCACATTGACCAATGGGCTGAAGAGCCGTAATGACAGGAAAACTGCAAAAAACTGAAACAGGTTAGGATAATTTTTACAATAGAGATACGTTGAATATGTTTGAAGATGATTAGATATAATCTTAACCCTTTCATGCATGACGTCCACATTTTTAGACACACAGTTTCAACTGTTTTACCAACAGTTTTAAAGACAGTATTCTCCAAACCACATGTGTCTACAGGGGAAAAAACAACAATCATGTAAAAATTTGTTTAAAAACTAAAACAATCACGAAGCAAAAAAGTGAAAATGATCATACTTGAAATCAGACTTTCCAGATGTAATTTGTAAAAATCTGTTCTTATATGTCACTGAAATGAATGATGATGAAATATTTTGACTAGAAATGAAAAATAAATAAATCCTTGGTAGCACAGATTGGTGGTGGGGTGGGGGGTTGGGGGCGACATGGCACATTCATGGGGCCCAGCAAACGTTGGGAGGCCCATAGAGCACAGCAGTGGGTCCAGTGGATACAGACTAGAAGTTGTGACATATGTATAATAAAGATAAAGTTGGGTATTGGACAATGAAAACATGTTACACTGGAAAAAAATCCAAGTCTTAGAAAGTACATTTTTCTTATTTAATAACACTTAAAATAATATAATAATATAATAATCACATAAAGAGTAGCTTCAGTAAGATATAAGAACTGAAAAATCTGATTTCAGGAAATCTTAGCAAGATGATACTCACATGTACCAATGGCAGATTTTTCTTAATATTATTTAATTAAAGGAAAAACAGTTGAATAACTTTGAGCAACAAAATCAATTTAACAAAAAAAAAAATCTATATACTTTGGTTCATAATCCATGCATGAAAAGGTTAACTGAGTACCAAACTGCAATACATACAATTTTAAATATGATGACGGAAGAAAAATACACTTGACAAGATTTTATTTCTAAATTAAATATATATATATTAATATAGAAAAAAAATCAACAATAAATTTGAATGAATGAATTTGGAAGGTATGAAAAAAATAGCTTTACATGTTAAAAGATTAAACCTGCAGAAAACCTGAGTACAGATGGATAGAGGTGTTAAACAGGCAGGGTGCAGTATTTTCTTTTGTCTTTTCCTGACCCCCACCTTGCATTGTGCCCCTAGTGTGTATGTGTGTGTACTATGTGCAGATTTACACCATTTCCCACAGTGTTTGGTGGATTAAACATCTATGTGCTGCTAACACTAAACCCTTAGTAAGGCTGACTAAACCCTCACTAACTCCTTTATGGACCACTAACCCTTTACATTAAATCCTCTATTGTTGCTCTACCCCACCCTGACTAAAACGTTGTATTCATGCCCGAACCCAACTGAACCCATTGGGCTTAAATCAGAACTTAAAACAATGTGACTTTCCAAAAGCTTAAATAACAAACTCTTCATAAAACCTCTGTGATAAGTGACATCACACATAGATGAGCTCTGTTACATGTATTTAACCCTTTGGTCAGTTTGGGTTCAGACACAGCTCTAAGAAACGCAAAATCAAATATTTCATTTCTTAAATTCGCTTAACACTTTGACATCCTGGCAGGGCTTTCCGAGGCATTGCTGAGAGAAAGAGACGGAAAAGAGAGCAGGAGGCAGCCACCATGATGGAGAGGTACCGTGTCCTGGCTGTCCTGTCCCGTCCTGTGTGGTGCCAGAACATCCATGTTACAGCCCCCCCCACCCCCACCCCCCACAGTATAGTCCCTCCCCCTGTCTCGATAAAGCAATGGTCTTAATAATCGGATCCCTAAACTAGTGATGTCCAATAACACTGATTTACTTTCTGATCTGATACCAAGGAAAATTCAGACTGGTATCGCCGATACTAATATTTTATGCAATTACATTACAATTTAAATCTAAAAAAAAAAAAAAAAAAAAAAGGATTTCAAATCATAGCTTCCTTAAGAATACAAGGCAGAGTAATTTATTTATTCATTTATTTTAAACTGAGGCATATTGAGATAGAAAATAAAAATGGACAATAGAAACAAACAGAGGACACAATCATTTTTAGTTTCAAACCCTGAAAAAAACAAATAAAATGAGTACAATCATAAAAACATTGAAATAAATGATTATTGCTTAATTATTAAGAACTACTATTACTACTACTATTGTTGTTACATGAACATGTTAATATGAAAATACTGAACATTTCAATAATATCCAACATTGACACAGTTGTTCCTCATTCACAGGTTTTTGTTCAGGAACAAAGATCATATTTACTGTTTTCTCCTTTAGTTTATTTATTTTTTTAATTTATTTTGCTCAGAACCTCTCCTGCCTTTGAAAACACTCTCTCTGCTGCACTGACACATGACACACTTACCTAGGCGGAAGAAAAAGTAGTCCCTGTCATTTAAACAATATCAATAGTTTAGTTACTTTTCAACGTGTTCCTGTTAAGGATAGACATTACCTCAAATGACTTGAGTATCAAAAGTATTGATATTTTGAAGTGAGAATCAGTTTTAGAGAAGAAAGATCTGGTATTGGAGGTATCAATATTTTAGGATCAATCTGCACATCATTACCCTAAACTCACCTTTATAGGCTCATTGATATCCAACATGGAGGGGCTACATATAGTATTTCTACGCTCAATGATCAGCGATCTCTATTAAGAAAGTTCTGAAGTTCTACCAGACATGAAAAATGTATTGGATTTAGAAAAAAAAAAGACATAATCACCTAAAGAGTAAGTTTTCAGTGATTACATGAAAAACATATATTTATTTTTTTGTACCTAATCCGAGATATATATTTTTTAATTTACTTAATTTAAGTCAAACAAATTCTGTAAATGAAAATAAACTTAGTAAGATATATTGAAATAAGATTTTACAGGTCTCATCTTGTCAAGGAAGGACATTGAGATTTGTTTGACCAGTTAATGTGTCTCATCATCTCAACCCGCTTTATCCTCACTAGGGGTCACTGGGGTCCTAATCCAGCTACAATGGGTGAAGGCGGGGTGCACCCTGTATGAGTCTCCAGTTCATCTCAGGGCTGAACATATATAGACAAACAATCACTCTCACATTCACACCTATGGACAATTTAGATTAACTAATTAACCTATCAGTGCATGTGTTTGGATGGTGGGAGGAAACTAGAGAAAACCCACACAGACACGAGGAGAACATACAAGGGACCTTCTGTCTGTGAGGCCCGAGTGCTAACCACTGCACCACCATGTCGCCCCACATTCCAGATCTATTATCTAAAAATAAGTCCTTATTTTAAAGAAAAGTAACTCTTCAAGTGATGATGTCTTACTTTAAGTATGATTATGTATTTGGACCAGAAATGAGAAAAATATACTTACAGTGTAGGACAAACTAGAGACTATCTGCTCTGTCCAGTATTATCTATGTCCACAGGTTGGACCATTTTGGAGTTACTTTTATAAGATATTCTCTAAAATTGAGTGTTCTGTGAAAAGGAAATTTTAAAAACAAAAGGAAGAATATATCTGTATAGAAACATATTGTGGATGGGACATAAATCATTACTCCTTTATCTTTACTTCAAAGAGAATAAAACATTTCACACCTGATTTTAAAGCCTTCCTCTACCATTACAACCAAAAACAAAAGCTGCCACTAAAACAGATCCAATCCTGCCGTCATAGTCCTCTTTGAGAAGTTAGATTTTATCTCCAGCAGACCTTAAAAATGCACAAAAAGGAGTTGTCGTTATACCCTGCAGAGTTTCCTTGATTCACCACTCCACACTACTGCTAAAGATTTACTTTACTTCTACACAAGAAACAAAACATCTCTTCTAATCCTGACACAAAGTGTTGTTCAGCAGCAGTCACAGGCCTTATAACAGTGGCCTGGCATGAATCCTGGAGGCCCGGGGTGACAGGTTTAATCAGTGTTTTTCACTAAACACTGAAGTGTAAAAGGGACGTTCATCAATATGGGCCATAGCTCAGCTCTGGAGCTCGCACTCAAACCAGAGGAATCAATCAATATCTAGTAATAGACCTCGCATCCACCAAGGTTGAAAGTTGCCATTCACTGTCTGGACCTGTGTGTTGGTGTGTGTCCCTAACATCAGAATACAATGCTGTAAATAGATACGGTGCGCTGAGGTCCTTTATCTGGACAGCATTTGGAAAGGTCATGGCCGAGGTATTACCGGAGGTATTAGTGGTACAGCTGCACATTTATGCACACATACTGACACCAGACTGACTCTGAGCCCCGGTGTGTGGGTGATTCTTAAAGCTGTTGTCAGACAAAAAGCAACGTTGGATGACTGATGGATCCCCCTCTCCTCTGAGTCATCATCTATTTTAGGCTCGGCATTCACGACTCCTGCAATCAGCTCTGACATGTCAACAGTGTTTTTTTGCAACGGAATACAGAATATCCTAAGATTATATATATATATATATATATATATATATATATATATATATATATATATATATATATATATATGTATATATATCATGTGCGAGGGTGTGTGCACATCACTTTGACACTTTCTCAGTTAAGATTATATGATCTCAGTAGTTCATTAAAAGGCCCATTCACACTCACATTATGAGCATAAATGGCTGTCTGGTTCAAACAGTGTCAAACATCACTGTCTTCATACTTAGGGTTAGGGCTCTTATGTAATGATCGGCTAGCCAATATATAGCCAATATTAGTTTTTTCATGTATCAGTATTGGTCTTTTCTTGGCCAATACACTGGTTTTTTTTTCCCCTGCCATGATTCACTGACAGGCAAAGTTCAGGACAGCTCTGTGTTGGTTCTGTCCACATAAAGGCCATGCTTTGACCCCCCCCCCCCCCAGTATCAGAGGCACAGTGCTGAAATCCTGCGGCATTTGTAAGTTTGACATTTTCAAGGTTTTAACTGTTAAACTTTGCTGAAATGTTAATAAAGCCACTTTAATGTAGGCACATATGTGAGAATGATTAATGCCATTGTCTCTAAATCTGTTCTGTTGTATTTTATCTTTGAGTAACTCCCCCACGTGTCTGTAAAAAAAGGTGTCCTAAACTAAAAAAAAGTCATGTAAATGAACTGAAAACACTGTTTTTATAGCATAATGTAGTGTTTTTCAGAACAGTGTAGAGAACAGCAATTCACCACTGATTTGCTTTACATCCATTTCTTCTCTGCTGTGTCACAGACAGTGGCAAAGACAGAAACAGAGAAACCAGAACAAAGTCAAACACCCAAAACCAAAGACGAGAATACTGCTCATAAGTTGCGTCCAAGGCTGACAAATTTGCACTGGAAATAGACACAGAGGGGGCTTAAGTACAAGTACAGACAGGAGAGACACATCAGGGAGAAATTAACAAGAGGCGAGGAAAACACTGGTGACAGGAAGTGAAGAACGAAAGTGTGAATATGAAACACAGATCCTAAAATAAAAGCCCAAACACTAACAATGACAAAAAATACATCGAAACACATGGAAAAATAAGATAAAACACCATACCTTGATTCGGGATTATGACAATGTTACAGAAGATAACATTTAAGATGAAGGTAATGACAGTTTTCTGTGGCTGAATATTCTCCATAATAAGTAAACTGATCTAATTTCATGCTTTAAAGATAAACTACAAAATCAAAGATGAGTGACAAAATGTGTCATGTTGGACCCACTTGTACTGCACTTTGCTTCCACTCAGACAAACCCTGATGAATAATAAAAAAGCTTCTGCAAAATATTCCACTTTGCTACCACTTAGAGCTGTTTCTCTATTCACTTTCCTGTCCTGTCCTTTCATTCTCTGTTCTTATTCTGTCGCTGCCACTCTTTCTCCCAGGCGGCTCCAATCATGGACCACACAATGGCTTTAATAAGGGACAAAGACTTTGTGTTTGTGATCTGGTGCTGAATTATGTGGTAGTAATACCAAGCAGCACCCAGCAGGGAAAGAGACAGACAATTGACTAAAGTGACACAAACTCTGGCTCCAATAAAGACACAACAGTTTTCAGAGACATTTCACATCTTTGAATGATTCCAAAACTTGCAAATCTGGACAGTATCTACTTCAAACACTCACGACTATGGATTAAAAAGTACAGATGACTTCCAATATAATAAGCTTTCCTTTCCTTTTTTTTAAAGGGTCTTCTATGTATTACTACTGCTTTAGGCATTATGGATCTTATCATAAAATTAATGGGCAGGGCATAATAACTGGATAAAATATAAATCAGAATACTGTATTAATTCCAGAGGGGAATTATTGCATATTGCAGTTGTTCCATTCAAGTATAATAATAATAAAGGACAATGAAATAAATAACACTGGGGAACTCTCTCTCTCTCTCTCTCTCTATATATATATATATATATATATATATATATATATATATATATATATATATATAGTTCATTTGCAAAAACAGATAACTCCATTTTTGTTTTGTTTTTTCACAAAATGGCATTTTTTACTCGACATTCCAGGTAATACTCATTGATTTTATATATTATTTATTCAATTTAGTGGACCTTACCAAATGAAATAAGTATATATAATATATAATTTGTATAGCACTTTTCATGGCAGTCAAAAACACTTTACATTGAACAGATAAAAACATCCTAAAGATATGAAATATTAATAATAGCATAATAATAATAGCATAATAATGTAAGAAATAATGAAAATTCCAATAATTTCCGTTTTAGTGCAAAAAAAAAAAATAGAATTATAGTTTGATAGAGTTAGCCGTTTACAGTGTGAATAACTCAGACATCCAGACATTTTAACAATATTATGCCTCATTATGCTCTCAGTTACACATATGTATTGCAACTTACAGATCACAGTTGATCTACAAACACACAAGACATATAGTAACAGGCATCTGAGACTGGAAAAAAGAGCTTTGAACTTTAAAAAACAACTTGTCAAGATTTAATGACATCTGGCATTGGCCTGCGGTCGTATGTTTGACGCCCCTGGTTTAGATAAATGATTACATCTATATGCACAGAAGTCATTTTGCTTAATTCAGGAGGAGGATGAGGAAATGATTTTTCACAGTTGCATGAGGTAATAACAAGGACAATGTGTACGGTGCAGTATAGGAAGAATGAATGAAGGCGGCGTCATTTATAAAACATGGTAATTGAAGCGGCGCAGACTGAAGTCATGAACAGCCTCATGTCCAGTTATGACTTCCGTACCTGCCTGAAGCTCAGATTGTGTTAAAAATGCCATCTCCTCCTGTCTCCATCTGATACTAAAGCTCTTTTTCTTCTTCCAGATCATATCCTCTTTTGTTTAATATCTGATGATAGCTACTTCCTTTCACCAGTAGTCACTTTTCCATTTGGATTTATTCACAAAATCTTTGTGATATTGACTAAATATGAAAAAAACTCAAGATTTTTATTTTTTCCATTAAACCACAAATGTGATGATTTATTGTTGCAAGATGACACATGAAGTCATTCCATAAACATAGCGACAAACATAAATATCACATTGATTTACAGATATATTCATTATTATTTTACGTTACCCCTCTATCTTGTACCAAATTGGGAAAAAAATTATTGGCTTTCCTGATATGTCCACACATACCGTAGCATGTTACTTTTAAAAGTCTTCTTCATTTATAAGGACTGTCAACATATATACAATAGTACCTCTACTTACGAAATTAATTCGTTCCAGAATTCATTTCATACCATGAATTTTTCATAAATAGTCGTATTTTGCAAGAGATAATGTATTGCCCACGAGTTACTATCAGAAAAATATTCCCCGACGGGGCCGAACAGCACCCCAACACTGAAGTTAAAGTTGTTAACTTTAACCCTTTAAATCCACATGAGCCACTCCTGGCCCCGCCCCCTCTGTCCATTTCAACCGCTGCTGATGATAAACAATTAAATCTGTACTGGGAGAAATGTTCGTTGGAAGTCTGGAGCTTATATGTGTAAATGTTGTGATGTAACATATTCTAAAACATTGTAGAACTTCACTCTAATGGATCCAAGATAGCTTTGCATCACCTGAAGCGTCAACATTGCAATGTACGTGTGTGCAATAGTCACATCGCAGGTCCTGTCATTATTATTACCTTCACCAAGGAGGTATTAAATTTGACTCCATCTGTCTGTCTGTCAGCAGGATTACGCAAAAAGTTCAGAACAGATTTTGATGAAACTTTTAGGAATGATAGATAATGGGTCAAGGAAGAACTCATTAGATTTTCAGCAATGAGGGTCAAAGGTCAAGGTCACACTAAAGGTCAACAGCTACAACATGTCAGTGGTAATATCTCAGGATTCAGACAAGATAGAATCTGGTGTTTTTTTGTTTTTTTCATTCACATCGTCTCACCTTCAGACATCAGATGGGTCAACACCGAGGTCTGCTGCCTCTGACTGCCTTGTTTTTATTTTATTATTATTATTTTTTACATTTATTTGTATATAATTGTGTTTTTTATTAATGTATTATATTTTATTGTTTTATTTAATTACATTTATTAATTTATTAATTTGTGTGTTTTTTAAAAATAATTTTTTGAATTTAAATTTTTATGTATTTATTTATTTTTAATTATAATTTGTATTTATTATTATTTATTATTATTTCAGCTACGAGAATGATGACACTGAATCGGTTGTTCTGTGTCGACCACTAATCTGTTTGACCGTTTGCGTCATCATCACACAGCTGTGTGCATCTATACTCCTGACTATTTTTTCAATGTATATATATATATATATATATATATATATATATATATATATATATATATATATATATATATATATATATATATATATATATATATATATATATATATATGTATATATATGTATATATATCGCGGGGTAAGAAAAAAAAAAAAAAAAAAAAAAAAAAAACAATGTCCGTTTTTTCTAATATCGTGCCACCCTAATTCAAACTGTACAAACTATTAGGGTCCAAATAAATGAACCAAAGACTAATAAAAGTGGGTTTAGATAAACATAAGCCCTTTAAATCAAAAACACCGTTGTGATGTCACAGCTGTGGATCTAACTCAGTACTGATGTCTGTCTGTTTTTCTGTCTGTGTTTGCATGTCGTTAATTTCCTGTTTGTCATCATTACCAATCCTCCTCTTCTCTGTCTTTTTTTTAAATTTTTTTTAGAAATTTCCGTAAACATCTAAGAATGGTGGGCAGCCGCAGAATGAAAGTCCAGAGTAAGTCTTCTATCCTTATCTATATGCATGTGTATCTGCTGATGCCTGCACTTTTTAAACATTTTTTTTGCAATCATACCCTACACTGTGAACGAACATCTATTTACATATAAATAGAGGTTCATCAGAATGTGCTTAATGCATGGTGAGACTGTAATAGCATGTACAGGACTATTATGATGCAGTATATTCACCATATTTAACCCTGAAACCTAAACTACACCACATGGATTATATAGCATTGAGATGTATGTCCTGTCATTTTTTTTTTTATAGTAGTACTTGAATGTCCCCTGCTAGTGTAAAAATAATCAAATTTTACAACTATTTGTTAATGATTTGGTAACAAATGGTTTGTTTCTGATAAATTGTGTATGAACAATACATTACCAAACCATTTCCAAATAGGTAACAAATAGTTCCTACATAGTGAATTGTGTTTATTATAAAGTATTACAGACTTTTTGTTGTGTCAGCACAATTCTCTAAAGTCTGTGATCTTACAGGAACTTTGCACATCTTTACTGCCTCTGCTTTTCTTCCACACTGGATAAACTAATTACAGGACACAGCCCTTTATTTGCAGGATCGATTAGTTTCTCATGAGTGTGTATGTGTGCACGAGTGACTCTCTTCCCCCTAAATCCATCAGCTTTTGCCGACCGCCGAGCCAAGAGTTTCAGCCGCTCATGGAGTGACCCCACCCCTGTCAAGCCTGACTCACTGCATGACTCCAGAGACAGTGAGTCGATGTCATGAGACACGCACATGCATACAAAACACACAAACACAGTCACTGTACATGCATACAAGCACGTGCATCACAGGAAAGTCTGTCTTCTGGGTGTCTTGATGGGGCCTGATTTGGGAAAAAAATAATGTTTTGTGAGACAAATGCATTTTAGAATTATGTATTATTTAAAAAATAAAGTCTGTCAATTTAAAAGTTAATTTTACGGGTCAAGAAAAGTGCATTTTTGCAGTAAAACTCTTTTTCAGACTGTGAAAATATCCAATTTAATGTGTTTTATTTTTAAAATTATCTAGCACAAATTTAAACAATCAAGGTTTCCAAAGAGCTGTATAATAAAATAAATACAATAACATATACTAAAAGCTTAGAAAATAGCTAAATAAAAACACAATAAAGCATAATAAATAAATACACTGTCCACCCTAGATAAAACACTTTTCAATGGACAGGTTGTCCCACAAGTGTCCATACATAGGAGACATAATACATCACATAAATATATGGTTATAACGTGTATTTATTTATTTATATTTCAGATAATACAAAAACTGCATTTTGAATAAAGAGCCACAAACTGATGGCCGGTTCAGTATTATATAAATAAAAATGATGTATGTTAATAAATATTTTTTCCTATGTATGGGGACGTATGTGACACCCTGTATATAAACACCACACACCTATGAGTCGGGGAGGTGACGCCATCGCAATTGTTTTTTTTGCAACTTCAGTATGACTGTTGTTGTTGTTGTGACTTTCACCTCTTTTAATACTATTTCACCTCCTACTTGAAAAATGAGGTGAAAAACGTCGAGGTGATGATAAAAGACGCAGTCCACTGAGCTATTTAACACAGAACTAGACGCCTCATTTCTATTTTTAGCTTCAACTTTATATTAACTGTAAAGTTATATTTGAAATAGACAAATAATATCTGTATAAGTTAAACACATTCAAAAACTATTTCTCTGTCTCCATCATTGACTGCTGTTCAGACACCCCCCCCCAATTTTAGGTCCCATAGATTCCAATAATAGGGGTGGGACATGATGCTAACTACTGCCCCCCCCCCCCCCCGAAACCAAAAACAACTTTAAAAGAAGTTAATGATGGTTGTTGTATTCCTACTTTACACATTAGCAGCATGGGTCACACATGTAAAATTAATATTTCTGGATGCATTTAATTTAGGAGAAAAAGTAACATTCATATTATACATTTTCTTGAGTTGTATGAAAACATTATCTGTTTTTTAAAGAGTCTTTGACAAGTTCATAGCTTCCTGAAAATTCAATCCATACCTTAAATCTATGGTTGTTAAACTTGTCACAAGGAACAAATGATTATATTTTGGTAGTGATCCAGAAGAGATCCTGGATTGTGGATTACTTTGAAATGTATTCTCCAATGTAAAATTTCAAAGTGATCCACAATCCAGGATCTCTTCTGGATCACTCCCGAAATATAATCATTTGTTCCTTATGACACTCCTAACACATTCCTGAACATTTGATCAAAATCCGTTCTGAACTTTTTGTGCAATCCTGCTGACAGACAGACAGACAGACAGACAGACAGACAGACAGACAGACAGACAGACTCTAATGGGGGGGGGGTCTGCCTTGGTGGAGGTTTTCTAGTTTATATTAAAAACATGAATTAACCAGTACTTTTGTCATTTGTTTTCTGGTTCATCTTATTAAAATATGATTTAATGTCTGAAACAGATACTTTCTAAAAAATAAATAAATAAATACAAATTGTAGAGCAGTGTAACATTAGTGAAGTCCTGCTTTTAGGTCCCAGTTTGACAGACACACCCTCATGCAGACCCAGTGTGTGTCTCAGTGTTTGTCCGGTGTGTGTGTGTGTGTGTGTGTGTGTGTGTGTTTGTGGTTCTGCTGTGTTCTTAAACTCTATGTGCATCTGTACAAGGCCGTCGCCATCACACACACACACACACACACACACACACACCTGTCCTCATCTGTCGACCTGTTGTCCATGTGCCTGTTGCTTGGTGTCACAGCTGTCTGTTCCCACCCGGGATTCGTTATTCTATCATTTCATGTCGTCCGCTGTCTGATTTGAACTCCTCTTCGTCTCTGTGTTAGAAAAATAAAACAACAGGTGCAACGCTTTAAAACTGGAGCGCCCTCATCCCTAATGGTGTTTGTGTGTTATCCTTTCATCTTACCTCTTTGTTCCTGTGTGTGTGTGTGTGTGTGTGTGTGTGTGTGTGTGCCAGGTGGTGAGCTTCAGACCTCCTCAGGGACTCTAGATGAAGGGCTGGATGAGGATACTGACTGGGAGGAGGAGAGGGAGTCAGAGAGACTGGCTTGTGAGGGAGAGGATTTTAGTCCACCTAAAATCATGGTGAGGAGGATTTTCATTCTCACTTTTGTGAACTGTCTGTGGAGACTTTCTTAGGTTTGAATGGGACTAGAAAAAAAAAAAAAAAAAAAAAAAAAAAAAAAACAGCATCATTAGCAAAAACAACTGAAGTGGATCCTTTAACTGCTGGTGAAAAATAATACCTGCCTCTTTGTTTTTCACAGCTGATATCCTCCAAAGTCCCTAAGGCTGAGTACGTTCCCAACATCATCCGCAGGGACGACCCCTCCATCATCCCCATTCTTTATGTAAGATTCAACCACTAACAATGTGATAATGGTGTCAGACTGAAGTGTTTAACTGTATTCATAACATACCTGCCAAGTCAAGAGCAGATGGAGAATGATATAGATGTATTATTGTAGGGAAGATCCCCTTTGAAAAAGAGATCATTGAGACTCAATGGGTAAATAACCAAAAAATAAATAAATAAATATATATATATATATATATGGGCCTTTGGATGACTTTGTAAAATATAAGAACCACACAAACAATATTAATAATGTCCAATGGTGTCATAATTATTTTAATTTAGGGGCCACATATGGACCAATCTGATCTGAAGTTGGTCAATAACATATTTGAGATTATGACAAATTCTAAGGGTGTTCTAAACCTTTTTCCTCATTACTGTATGGGACAGTAACACATGTTAAAACTCGGTTAAACAGAAGCAGAGTTAATCCACTCTGTATGTGGTGGTCACCTGTTCCATCTGTCCATTATAAACAGCTCCTGTTAAGGTGAAAAAAACACATTTACATGTAATCATACACTAATGGAAATGTGATTCCTATTATTTCTATCCTATTTCTGTATTTCCATTCTTACTCATTACACCTTTAAGTCTCATAAAAATCCCACAAAGAGAAGTAGTTACTCAAGGGTTCATTTTACTCTCAGTCACCCAAATAATGTTCAGATAAATGTTCACTGTAGTTTGTTTGTTTGCTCATTAGAGAATATAAAGGCAGTTTTCTCCTCTGCACCAGCTGATATTGTTTTTTATGGAGGAAAAAAAAAAGAAAAAAAAAACTTCAAGGCTCCAGTCCATATTTTTACCTTCACATTTGTTTGTTAATACTAATTATTGGATGAATTGCCTTGAAAATTACAAAATGAAACTGATAAAATGAGCTCTTTGGGAAACCAGATATGGATTCTTAACTGCATTCCCATCATGCTTTGCTGTGTTTCATGTTTATTGGTAATTACCCAATGTGAGAAAACTGAACCAACATTACGGGTGCTTCGAGATCATAACATTTTTAATTAGACTATTTGTCATCCAGGATACCCAAAATAAAACCATGCATATCAGTGACGCATCATAACCAAAAAAAAAAAAAAAATAGGCTGCATTTGTATTTTTTTTCTGTTTGTTTGTTTTACTTAATCACATAGTTATGTCATAGAGTTTACATACATGAACACATCCAAATAAACATTCCCATATGAAATACATGGATATGAAATTCATCTGTCATTATACTTAATGACAAATGAAAAATGACAAAAAAAAAGAAAAATAATATAATGGAGTAAACATACATGTATATAACCACTTATGAATGCTTGTTCTATTAAAAGGTTAATCATGGGATTCCATCTCTATACACACATCACCCTTAATTCTA